>APFE031061755.1:31129-41945 GCA_000404065.3 Pinus taeda | reverse complement strand
ATTAGTCTTTTATTTGATGCCTTTATTTTCCTTTAAGAGTTGATTTCATTTCAATTGTTGTTCAAGCTTTCTTGTAGAATACTTTTAAGTTATAAGAAATCATTTAAAGCTCATCACAATCTCACACACTTCACTTGCTTTATTTCATTTTCATCACATCACAATAGGAGAGATATACTTGAAAACAAACTTAAAAAGTTGAAAACAACAAAAGCTTAAGAAATAGTTGCCTAAGTAAATACAGTACACCTCACTTCATCAGCTTACGAGCCCCGGGTTGACATTTAAAAGTTGAAATTTAGACATCACTAAATTGACCAAACAATACCCATTCACTAATAATGGTGTTCTGGAATCATCAATCATTAGGAGTTTGACTGTTCCATTTGGAAAAACAGTATCTACTTCATAAGGTCCTGGCCACCTTATTCTTAATTTACCTTGAAAATTTTCAAAACGGGAGTCATACAGTAGAGCCCAATTACCTTTTTGGAACTACTTATGCCTAATGGTTTTGTCATGCCACCTGGTTCTTTGTTGTTGTTTCATGGTTGTTTGATGGATGGCATCCAACCTCTTTTCATCCAATTCTTGAAGCTGCTGCAACCTAGCTGTTTGTGCATCAATCAAGTCAAGGTTAACAGCTAAAGTAGTCCTTAAGGTTTTGATTTCAAATTCCACAGGAAAAAAAGCACTTTTACCATAAACAAATTCATAAGGTGAAAAACCTGTAGTGTTCCTCCAAGTAGTTCTGTAAGCCCATAATGCTTCAGGCAACCTTTGAAACCAGTCCCTTCTATTTTCCTTTACTGTTTTTGTTAAAATGGATTCTATGAATTTATTCGTACTTTCCACCTACCCATTTCCCTGTGGGTGATAAGGTGTAGTCATTTTATGCTTAATGTGATATTTCTGAAGTGTCTCCTTGAAGCCATGAGAGTTAAAAGGAGGTCCTCCATCTATGACTAGCTCTTTAGGAAATCCACACCTAATGAAGATTTCTTCAAATAGAAAGGTTAAAATTGATTCTTCATTAGCTCTGAGGAGTGCCTTAGCTTCTACCCATTTAGCCGTATAATTTGTGCAAACCAGTATATAAACTCTTTGATTGGATGGAGGGTTGATGGGACCTATAAAATCTAGCGCCCATCTTTCAAAAGGTTCAAGTATTACCTAGGGGTTGAGTGGCATTTCATCCCTATGATTAGGCTGGCCCATTCTCTGACAGCTATCACAGGCCCTAACATATTTCTTTGCATCCTTAAAAAGTGAGGGCCAATAATAACCCATTCTAAGAATTTTTTGTGATGTTCTTTTATTAGCAAAATGCCCTCCAGAAGGGCCATCATGACAAGCTTTCAATATATCTTAAACTTCATCTTCTCTGATGCATCTCCGAATTTCCTGATCGAGTCCTGTGTGAAAAAGACACCCGCTTATCCAGTTGTACCTAGCACTTTGATGAACAATATTTCTTTTCTCTCTGTGTGATAGGTGTGATGGTAGCTTCCCTACAGCTAAATCGTTGGCAATGTCTACATACCAACGTGAGTGAGCAAATACTGCAAATAAATACTCATTAGGAAAGGAATCATCTACTGGAGTGTTTTCATCAGTTTTTAGCCGAGAAAGGAAATCAGCAACTACATTTTCTTTACCTGGTCGATCTACAATTGTGATATCAAATTCTTGTAGTAATAATAACCACCTAGTAACTCGAGCATTTGTAACTGATTTATTCATTAAATACTTAATGGCCGAGTGATCAGTATTAACAAAAGTAGTGTAACCGGTAATATAATGTCAAAACTTATTAATAGCATAAATGACTGCTAGAAATTCTTTCTCGGTAACTGTATAATTAAGTTCAGCAGGGTTCATATTTTTACTAATAGAATAGATAGCATAGGGAAGATTATTTTCTTCTTGACCCAAGATAGCTCCAATTGCAGTATCTGAAGCATCAGAGGATATATGAAAGGGGAGTGCCCAGTCAGGTCCTCTTAAAATGGGAGCTGTAGACAATTGATGTTTAAGTTCATTAAATGCTTTTTGACAATCATCAGTCCACTTAAATTCAACATTTTTCATAAGTAACAAAAACAAAGGAGAAGTTATTTTATAAAAATCTTTGATAAATCTTCTATAATATCCAACATGTCTTAAAAAACATCTTACATCAGTTTGTGTTTTAGGGATAGGAAGAGTCTGAATTACCTGTACTTTAGCTAGATCAACTTGAATTCCTAGGAATGAGATGAAGTGTCCCAATACAATTCCTTGATTCATCATCATATGGCATTTTTCAGTACTTAAGGCAAGATGTGCTTCTATACATAATTTAAGTACTTTCTCAAGGTTTTTTAATGCATCTTCAAAAGTCACACCATAAGGAGTAAAGTCATCCATAAATATTTCTAAAGAATCATTAAGCATATCAGAAAAATCCCTATCACAGCTCTTTGAAATGTTGTTGGTGCATTACGTAGTCCAAATGGAAGAACTCTATAGGAAAAAGTCCCCCATGGACTAGTAAAAGTGGTATTGTCTTGATCTTGGGGTGCAATCTTGATCCGATTATATCCACTAAATCCATCCAAAAAAGAAAAGAATCTCTTACCTGCCAAATTGTCTAGTACCTCGTCAATAAATGGTAAAGGGAAATGATCTTTCTGAGGGGCCTTATTTAGAGCTCTATAATCTACACACACTCTCAATTTCCCATTTTTCTTAGGTACAATTACTAATGGAGAAACCCATTCACTATGAGATATAGGATACATAAATCCTACATTCAGCAATTTTTGAAGTTCTTCCTTCACAATTTCCCTTAAATTGGGATTCATTCATCATTGGGGTTGACAGACTTGGTGAGGTCCCTCTTTAATATAAATATGATGAGTACATAATTCAGGAGATATTCCCTTCATATCTGTGTAATTCCATGCGAATGCTTCTTTATTCTCATGGAGTAGCTTCACTAATTGTTGTGTTTCGGCATCTGTTAGGTTAGGGTTTATATTTAATGTTTTGCGAGGCTCAATTTCTACTGTTATACTTTTGGAGGAGATACCAGCTGATGTCTAAGATAAATTTTCAGTTCTAAGGTTTTTCTGAGATTGAGGTTCCAAGATTGTAGTCAAGTGATCATGTATTTCAGAGTTAACTGAAGAAGGTTCAGAAATAAAATTGCTAATTAATTCATCCTTGGTTAAATCTTTAAAAGTTAAAGCTTTTCTGACAGTCAAGATGGGTTGGGTCTCATCATCCTCATAACCTAACCATATAGAGTTATCATTATTAATCATAGGTGTAGCATGAGGGTAAAGAGTAAGCTGCTTGGTTTCACATCCATTAGAAATTGTCATTAAACCTGATATACTGCTGATGAAGGCATCTGCTGTAGCCAGCCAAGGTCTCTCTAAAATTAATGGATGACCCCCCAACTTTGTTTTAGTCTGTAATACAAAAAAATCAGCTGGGTAGTTCCAAGATTCGACTGAAATTATCAGGTCTTCAATGACTCCTTCAGGTTTAATTTTGGAGTGGTCAGCTAGTTCTAAAATTCCTGGGGTTTCCATAATTACATTCTTTAACTGTAATAACTGTGCAGTTTCAAGTGTCATAATGTTTATTGCAACACCTAGATCTACTAGAACTCTAGAAACAAAAGTTTTCCAACTTGTACTATGACCGTAGGATGACCAGGATCACCATATTTCATAGGGGGGGTTTTTCCTGACATTAGAGCAGCTAGATCACCCATCACATGGGTTGTGAGGGGATCTTTAGCTTTACTTTCAGGTTTCTTAATGCAAATATCTCTAACAGTTCTAGCATAAATTGGTACATGTCTCAGTGCTTGTAAGAGTGGAATTTTAACATACAAATTCTGCAATTATCTTAAGAGATTAAAAGCAGTTGGCTCAAGTGTTTTGGTAAGAGCCAGCCGTTCAGGGAATGGTGGCTCTGTTATTTCAGTAGTCTTATTATAGGATGATTCAACTATTTTAACATTGTTATGAAATGACTTTTCTTTTCTAGTTTCTTCTTTATCAGAGTCAGAAGAAGTAATGTCATCAATAATGGGTTCAACTATTCTCCCAAAGTGTAAATGAATATCATTGCATTGCATAGGGAAAACAGGTTGGTTTTGAATATCAATTACCTGTAGAGCTTTATTGTTATTTGGGTCGAGGTTAGGTTGCACAGGCAGCTGGGGTCTCATTGTCTCATTATTCGGTGGAGCATTTGATGGTAAGGAGAAAGATTGTTGATACTGGGGAAATCAGTTTGGAAATGGGATCTGTTGAGCTGTCCAATTTGGGTTCCATTGATTAAAATAGGATTGCTGTAGAGCCCAGGGATTCCACATTGTAGGATCAATAAAAGGAGGATTTGGTTGCTACATGGGTGGGAAATTCATTTGATTCAAGGGTGGGTATTACATTTGATTCAAGGGTGGGTAATTTGCTTGAAAAGGAGGATGATTATTCCAGTGATTAAATGGCGTGTTAGAATTCGTACCTTGTCCTCATGGTTTCCATTGCCTCCTCTGCGTCAGCAAGTACACTGCTTCAACTTCCTCTTCAGTTGGCTGCAGTGCTGCTTTTATTCTTGGTAAATAAGAGCATTATTGAGTCTCATGGTTCTTTTCACAAATAGTGAAAATTGGTACGTTGTCCAGTGGGCATTCCCTTAGTGGGTGCTTTTCTCTGTATTTAGAGTAGAAAATAGCCAAAACAGCTTCTACTTATGCCTGCTTCTTCTTAACCTACAAAGTATCAATTTGTAAAGCAAAAGAGCTTAATATTTCAGTTTTAAATTCTTCAAGTTACCTATTTCAGCCCGTATTGCTCCTCCACTTGCTGATTTCTAGACTCTTGAGTATATTTGCATTTTGGCCTACTTGCCGCTACTCTTGAACATCTCTTACAGAGGATGACAATCTCATCATATGATTCCTTAGATATATTTCCTTTTCCAAGAATATTCAACATATCTAAACAATCATGTTGTACCCCTTTTAACAATATTGACTTAAGAATATCCTTACTCATATTCGGATGATCAGATCGCTGCAAATTATACTGTAGTATTTCCACGAAATCCTCCAGGTTCTCGTCCTCCTTTTGAACCATCTTAAATAATTCCTCCTTCCTTTCTATTGTTCGGCAGTAATCCTGGTATTTAGCCAAGAATTTTTCTCTCATTTGATCCCATGTTGTGATCACATGTCTTCCGAGGCTCATAAACCACCTTAGTGAATTTCCTTTTAATGTTGCTGGAAATAACTTTAACTTTTCAGAATTAGTGACATAATCAAAGCTTCTACATAGTATATCAATTTCGAACATAAATTCATCAGGGTCTTCAGATGATAAACCATGGAAATTAGGTAAGGATGAGAGTGGGATGTTCTTCATAGGATTTTCCCCTCTAGGAAGATATCCAATAGGGAATTCCAAGGTGGAAAGGGAGTTTTCTCCTCCTCCTTCTCTTCGTCCCCCACCAACAAGTCCTTCATTGTTTCCGTCCATTGGTTGTTCTCCTGTCTCACTTGCTCGATCTTCAGCTCTTTTTGTAGGGCTTTCAATGTCTTGAACTTGTTCCTCAATTTCCTCTATTGGTTCTTCAACTTCAATATCTTCTAGTGGTTCCTCAATATCTTCCACTGATTCCTCGATTTGTTCTACTATTTCTTCGGCCCTTTCCGGTCCCAACACTCCCTCTGTTTCATAATCTTTCTCGAGAGGGTGCCAAGTTTGTGGCCTCCGAGAACTTAACTTCTGAGATGCTTCACCTTTTGAGATAATATCATTGATGAAGGTTTTCCTTCCTCCTCTGCCTTGGCCCCTACTGCCTGTAGGGTTAGCTTTTTGGCGTCCTTTCATGCATCCTGTACATCTAAGAGAAAATCGTTAATTCTTTTGAAATCTTCGGTCACCTTCCCCGGCAACGGCGCCAAAATGTTGGTCACTTTAATTGCTTATTAATTAAACAGTCGAGTGCCACATAAATTTTCAACTCGAGAAAGTATGATTATTTCAAAGGTGACTACATACTGTATGTACTCAATTTTAGTAGCATTAAAAAGTTGTAGTATAAACAATTCACACTCTGTTAGACCTCTACTTTGTGTTACAACAGTTATATCCTATTGCAGGAATTGAATAAGCACAGATAATTAATTAAAGAGAGTAAATCTGCAAAACAAAACAATGGATGTTCTATAACAAAGGATCAGGACCCTATCCCCAGAGTAGGAATATTCAACACCTGCCTCTGTTATCCAGTTCACCAATGCACTCTGTAAATCCTAATCACTGGTGAGGCACTCATGTAATAGCATAAATCGATTAAAAGAGAAACGAAGTCTTAGCAAAAGTAAAATATCATCAGAAGCAGTACTCATGAATAAGGTATGAACAAAAATCACACAAAACACACAACAGAAAGGAAATGGGTGAATCTTGTGATGAAAGTGGGCCATGTCCTTCTCACAAGATTCCCCAGGACACAGAAACTAGGATAAAATACTCAGAACAGAACTTTATTCATCCATCAATATACCATATTACAGGAAAGATTCAATCTCGTCCTTCCACTACAATCCTTGTTCATCCTCTGTCGATCCCCTCTCTAATGTAGATGTCTCCTGTTTACAGAGGGGACATCTATTACAAAATAGTTTCATTATAAATTCTAGTTCAACCCTTTGTACAAAAATAGGGAAATCAGATCCTGTTAACAGAATGATGTTAGAGTAATGTAGATCATGAATGTTATGACCAATGTAACAGTTTATTCAATAATCGATCAGATTCCTTTGTTGTTGCAAATCTGGTAAGCAAATTTCAACTGTCTCCTTGATATTTGCATGTTGTCCTTGCTAGTTCAGCTTCGAGATCGTGTTGTTTCCGCTGTTTCAGCAACTGCAAAATATAGTCCTGCGAGCTATAGGCAGTTTCAACAATTGTTCAGAAACTCAGTCAACTTTAAGGATCAATTATAAAGACAGCATGATTATGTGTTGAATAATTAAACATATAGCAATGAGAAGAGTTACTGTATACCTTTAGAATGATTGAGTCAAAACACTAGCAAGGGCTTTCAACTATGGGTTGAAAAGGGTAATATTATGACAAAATATAAGCTCAGAAATAGACAATATGGGATCCTTACACATACATCATACATTTCTTCTCCAATCCTCAATCTTTGGAAAATTCCCGAGAATCACCTATCACAATCGCTCATTGCCAGTTAGTGTGGTCATACCACATACATACCTTTATCCCCCTCTAACTCCGATATGCGGCTATCAGAATGTTTGAATAACACTTTTGCATAAAAGTCCTTGGCAGAACACTTTATAGAAATACAAAAGAAATACATTAAATTTCCGCTCTGAACCATATAAGCGTATTTCAAAATTTATACATCCGCATTTATAAATATGGTTGAGTCCACTCATTGGCCTTCGGATTATCCTTTGCCATTGATCTCCTCCCATAGATCCAACGCTTTACATTGGTTTCACATTGTCAACTCGCATAAGTTTTAACCGCCCGATAAAGCAGTTTCCCCACATTGCTCGCTACTACGTGTCAAAAACTAAGTGGAATCGTGTGCTCACCCTTTGATATCACTTACCATTCTTCCTCCATCTGATAATCCACTTACATTGTTTAAAAAACACTCTAACATGTATTACGGACCCGATGGGGTTCTAGGGTTCATTTGATAAGTTTTCGATTTCGCTAGATATCACATGTCGCAATCGCTTCCTCCTTTTTCAAAGATTGTGATGCGATCCTGATGTTCCACTTCCTGCAATTTGATTCTGGTTGTTGGTCTATGAGATCTAACGGTTGCTCGTTGACAATACTTTACTCCTCTACTACTCTATTTATTTATATTTTATGCTATTTCTTCAGTGTATCTGTGGTTTTGGGGTTTCTTCAAGTTCTGGCCCTTCGGCTAATTACTGCGCACTATGCCTGCATCTATGATATGCAGAATACACTACTCACTCATAATTCACCATCGATGCTTAACAAAATCCCTATATATTAATATTAATATTGATTAATATGAATACCAACATTAATATTACTTTTATTTTATAAATGTTAATTTTAATATTAGTTATTAATATTTATAATTACTAATTATTAATATTCATAACTGTTTGTACAGGTGCACAGTCAAATTAAATAAACACACACAATAGAATATCAAGCACATAAGAGACAAGAGTTCAACGTGGTTCACCCAACCAATCTGGGCTACGTCCACCAAACATAGACATCAGGAATTTATTAATCAAATTGGAGATTACATCAAGAATTCCTTACAAAACTCTCACACACTTAGCAAACCATCTGAATGGTTGCCTGTTATATAGCATAGAGAATCTAACAGCCTCATAACTCCCTCACATCAAATATAGGAGGCATTAAGTCCCTCCCAACAACCTGGAGCTAATCTAGGAACTGAATTTCTATTGTTGTCACCTACAGATATTTCTGCCTATTTCACTTCAAACAGAAAATCTCAATAATCTCCACCTTGACAACAATTAGCCTGATGCCCTGTTATTATTATTTTATCTTTTCTACAAGCCAAGAGAAGCCAAACACCAGCGTAGCTTCTCCAACAAAACTAGTTTTGTGAACATGTCTGCACAGTTCTCTTTTGTATGCACCTTTTCAGGAGAGACTCCCCTTTCAGTGATAACCTATCTTACAAAACGGTACTTAATTGGAATATGCTTTGATTTGCTATGATAGGCTGGATTCTTAGCCAAATGTATTTCACTTTGACTATCACAAAGTAACCTGATGTTCTCTTGTAACCTACCAAACTCACCAAGCAAACCTTTCAACCAAACCGCCTCTTTGCAGGCATGAGAAGCAGCAATCTATTCTGCTTCAGTAGTGGACAAAGCAACAATGTTTTGTAGCTTTGACATCCAGCTGATAGCTCCACCTACAAGAGTAAAGACGTACCCTGAAGTTGACCTTCTCTTATCCAAATCACCTGCAAAATCGGAATCAACATATCCGCAAACAAATTCACTACTCTTATTGTAAGAAATACAATAACTACTTGTGCCTCTCAAGTACCGAAGCACCCATTTCACTGCTGACCAGTGTTCTTTACTCGGATTTGCCATGTACCTGCTGACAACCCCAAATGCATGTGAAATATCTGGTTGAGTACAAACCATCGCATACATTAAACATCCTACTACATTGGCATATGGAATTCGAGACATATAATCCTTTTATTCATCTGTATTAGGACATAAACTCGAAGAAAGCTTAAAATGGGAAGCTAAAGGGACTGAAACAGGCTTCACATTATCCATACCAAACCTCAAAAGTATTTTCTCAATATACTTTTGTTGTGATAGCCACAGCTTACCATTGCTCCTATCTCTGAAAATCTCCATGCCCAAAATATGTCTTGCTGCTCCTAGATCGTTCATATCAAATGTCCTTGCCATCTGAGCCTTCAACCTGTTGATTTCTTTTATGCTTTTACTTGCTAAAAGCATATCGTCAACATACAATACCAAGATAATGAATATGCCATTATTCAACTGTTTGAAATAAACACAATGATCATATTCACTTCTAACATATTTCTGATTCAACATGAAAGAATCAAACTTCTTATACCACTGTCGAGGCGACTACTTCAGGCCATATAATGACTTCTTGAGCCTGTAGACAAATTTCTCATTGCGATGTTGAACAAACCCTTCCGGTTGTTCCATATATATTTCCTCATCTAAATCACCATGTAGAAATGCAATCTTAACATCTAACTGCTGCAACTCTAAATCAAGCAAAGCTACAAATGCTAACACAATTCTAATTGAAACAATTTTAACCACTGGTGAAAAAATCTCATGAAATTCAATACCGGATTTCTGAGAAAACCCTTTTGCAACCAGTCGTGCTTTGTACCTGTCTTCTGTATCATTCACAACCCATTTCAGCTTGAAGACCCATTTACACCCCACAGTTTTCCTGCCTTTCGGAAGCTCCACCAGATCCCATGTGCCATTCTTATTTAAGGCCATCATTTCGTCCTTCATGGCTGCTTTCCACTTGTCACTTTTCGAGCCGTCTATTGCTTCCTGATAGCACAGAGGTTCATTGTCATTAGTAGTAAATGCAACAGAAGTGACATAATCATCATACCTTCTCGGTGGCCGTTTGATTCTTGTCGACCTCCTTAAGGATGTTTTTGGCGCTTCCTCGATTGGCTGACTACCATCTGTAGGAACTTCTTGCCGATCAGTATCTGAGACCTGTTCATGATCTAAACCTGAACCCTGTTCATGTTCTGATTCTGAAACCTGTTCATGACTAGTATCTGAACTATGGTCATCATGACTATCATTAGAAATGCTATCAAACTGAATGTGCTGAAAGTCAGATACATCATTCTGTTTCAATCGACTATCTACATCTAACTGTACAAGAGAGGATTCATTAAACTTTACATCTCTGTTGATGATGATTTTGCGGGTAGTAGGATCCCACAATCTATATCCCTTTGTTCCAACACCATACCCAACAAAGATATACCTTCTATACTTTGGATCTAACTTAGTTCGCTGATGTTTAGGCACTAGAGAATATGCATCACAACCAAACACTCTGAGTTTAGAATAGTCACAAGGGTGTCCTTTCCATACCTCTTGCGGAATCTTGCAGTCTATGGCCATCGATGGAGATCGATTTATCACATAACAAGCTGTTGCCACCACTTCCGTCCACAACTCCTTCTGCAACCC
>APFE031061755.1:15822-30540 GCA_000404065.3 Pinus taeda | reverse complement strand
TAAACTTTTGTTTACTTTTTTTTCCAAACAGAAAATGCTTACAGAAATCTAATTTTCCAGACTTCAGATTTGGAAGTAACTTGCGATTAGCCAAAATTTTCAACCCTCTCTCACTCATATGCCCCAATCTTTGATGCCATAAGTGAATGGAGTTACTATCATGTTCAGAAACAGTAGACACAAAATCTGACCCTGTACCTCCATTTAACTGAAATAGATTTCCTACTTTCTTAGCTTTCATAACTAGTAAAATGACTCTGTAAATTTTCATTACTCCACCTTGAATTACAGTTTTATACCCATTTGAATCAAGTTCTCCTAATGAAATCAAGCTTTTCCTTAAATCTGGTACATGCCTCACATCAGTTAATATTCTAGCTGTCCCATCAAACATTTGTAGTTGTATGTTCCCAATCCCAACAATATTACATGTTACATCATTACCCATGTACACAACTCCATCATTAATTGATTTATATTCCTTAAATCATTCTTTATGGATACACATGTGGTTTGATGCCCCGGAATCTAACAACCAATGTTGACCATGATTTGACACATTAACTGATAATACTTCATCACTCATACCTGAACCAGATGTCGAACCTATATCTGTCGTATTCGCCTCCTTCTTCTCTGTCGAAGACTCTACTTTTGAAGTTTGTTGTTGTCGCTTCCAGCAGTCCTTCTTTAAATGCCCTGATTTGCCACAAAACCAACATTTTAGCTTACTCTTCTTCCCTTTTGACTTTGAACGTGAGTCGCTTGGCTTCCTGGGGCGTCTTTCTTTCGAACGACCTCTAACCATCATAGCTTCTGATGTAAAGGTTTCGGAATGCGACTTCCTCCTTGTTTCTTCCGATAATAAGGATGCAACTAAATCATCAAACTCAATAGTTTCTGATGAACTAAGACTTATAGAAGTAACAAAATGATCCCATGACTTGGGCAACGAGCACAATAAAGTAATAGCTTTATCCTCAAATGGAATTTTTACTTCTATACTTTGTAATTGCACAAGAAGAGTATTAAAATCATTTAAATGATCAGCAATCGATGTACCTTCCTTCATTCGCAAACCGTACAACTGTCGCTTCAGGACAATCCTGTTGGTTAAGGATTTGGTCATGTGCAGTTTCTCCAGTTTCGTCCACAAACCAGCAGCTATTGTCTCTGACACAATATTAAACAGGACATCATCAGCTAGACACAGTCGAATAGCACTAATCGCTCTTTCATCCATCTCGACCCACTTGCTATCTATGATGTTGTAAGGTTGTTTGGCCTTGCCCAACAACGCCTTTTCCACGCCATGTTGGACAAGTAAATCATGCATTTTTACCTTCCAAATCTCAAAATTATTCTTGCCATTAAATTTCTCAATTTCAAACCGGGCACTTTGAGTTTTCACCATTTTGTATAAAAAAGCACAATAATCTCCAATACCAACGTTTAAATACCAGCAATTAAAAAAAATTTGCCTATGCCTTTGTTTTTACACAACAACAAAAAAACTGCCTATGGCTTTCTGCCTTTGTTTTTGAACAAAAAAAAAATGTAATTTTTTTTTTTTGTTTTGCTGTGAAAAATTACAGTAACAGGAAACTCCTGAGGCCTTGTACGCTTTTAAAAGGAAAAAAAAAAAAAAATATTCTTTCGTTTACTGTGCAAAGTCCACGCCACAAAAGAAAACATACACTTTTAAAAAAAAATTGTCTCTCTCACCGAGACATGGTCTTTATCCAAAAAACCGCTCTGCCATCAATTGATCTCTCATTAATTTTTATGGCCAGTACATCCCGACTGGTCTCGACCTGTAGTTTTGTTTGAAGACATAAAAAAAATATTGGAATCCAACTCCCCTGTATCGATTCCAGAATTAGCTTCTTTTAAGAAGTTTTTCAAACTTTGAGGACCATGCTAACATGCAAAAGCCTTTTGGGCATTCAGATCATAATGCAGATTAAAATTTGAAAGTACTGTTCGATGGTATCACCAAAATTTTACCGCAGACTCCACCAGCAGACTAGAGTTTGATTTTCAAAATACAAACGCTGATTTTCACTTCACATCCTATAGCATGAATTTAATTGCCAGCCAAAGTTCCAAACTCGTATTCAAATTATTCATAAACATTTCAATGAGCTTTGGACTTTGAGAAAATCGTGAAGACGTTGTCCATTGGAGTCCTCAGGTTTCAAGGGGCATTCAAACAGTGCCTACAAGTCCATTTACCAAACGCACAGACATTCTGTTCTCGCTATGGAGATTCAGACAGCGCCTACAAGTCCATTTACCAAACGCACAGAAAAAAAAAAAAGAGTTTTACCAAACGCAGGCAGTCTCCACCCTTCAGGCAGCACACAGGCTATCTCCACGCACGCGGTCTCCACGCAGGGGGCACGTTCATCGCAGGCAGCACCGTTCAACTGGTTATACACAGGCTGCAAACAACTCCCTCAGCACTCCACGTATCAGATCACTTACACGTACGCAGCGCCTCTAGTCAGCACCTCCAACATGCTCTGATACCAATTGTTGCAATTCAGGGGCATAGCAAATCAAACAAAATAACACAGCAGAACAATCAAGCACATAAGACACAGTTTTTAACGTGGTTCACCCAACCAATCTTGGCTACGTCCACCAAACATAGGCATCAGGAATTTATTAATCAAACAGGAGATTACATAATGAAAACCTCATAAAACTCTCACCCTCTTAGCCAACATCCGAATGATTGCCTGTTATATCGCATAGAGAATCTAACAGCCTCATTAACTCACTCACATCAAATATAGGAGGCATTAACTCCCTCCCAACAACCTGGAGTTAATCTAGGACCTGAATTCTATTGTTGTCATTAGCTGAGATTTTTCCTATTTTGCTCCAAACAGAAAATCTCAACATTCATGATGGGTTCTCACATCAATGTGGCCACATGGTCACGTGATTATGGTAAAGCTGAAACATCCAAGGATAAATCTATTCCTGGAAGTACGGATCCACTTCATATTGAGCAATCCTTTGTCGAGTCTATACCTCAGATACTGAAAGGATCCACCAAACGAGGGACTATCAACCCTAATGCTAGGGCAGCCTAGAATTACTCCATTGTTGAGGATCTGGCTCAAAGTCCATGCGCTATGTCTGCTTTAGAGGTATTCAAGTCATGTCCAGCTCAATGAAGTGCTTTTCTTTCAGCAATAGGGGCAGTTGATCCAAACAATTCCTTGCTCACTTTTGACATGCTCAATGTCAAAAAGAGACTCGCTCATCATATGGCTTTTCAAATAAAGTCTACTCACCGGAAAACTAACATTATTTTAACCGTGATTGATGAGGGAGCTTCCACGTGCATCATGTCGATGTCATGTTAGAAAGCCATTGGATCGCCTTCGGTTGTTCCGCCACCTACACTCTTGACAGCATTTGACGATCATTCTCATAGGCCACATGGGATTATCCCAACCTTTTCTATATGTGTTGGAGGAAAGGTTGTTAACATCGAAGTAGAAATCATTGATGCCAACCTAGATTACAATCTCCTCTTAGGACGAAATTGGATTTATGAAATGGATGTCGTTGTTTCGACTCTATTTCGAGTCCTTTGTTTTCCTCATGAGGGGAAAATTGTTAAGGTTGATTAATTGGATTACTCTCCAGTTGACCCTCGAGAAAATTTGGATTCTACTGTTCCGTTGGTGGATAACCCTCGTCAACCTATCGAGAATCTAGGAGTTGCGATGTATTCTTCATTGATGGGTACATTTGATTTTCCCACTCCTATAGTTAGAATCAATGTCATTTCATCCTCCAAAGAGTCTTCAGGGGAAGAGTTCTTGCGAACTCATTATTTTTTAGACCCTTGGGCCTTGCCTTCACCTACTACCACATTAGATGAAGGACAAGTTGGTGGAATGGCATTTCCTATGTCTACAACAGAGCTTAGATATCAGCCTATCGTTAACTCTGTAGATGACCATCCCACTCCTTTTTCAGAGGAAGAGTTAGATGGTGATGTGGTGCTAGCTTGGACCCTTGACTCTACTTCTATTATGGATTTCTTATATATAGTTTTACCATCTGAGGAAGCAATCTTAGAAGGAATGATGGGTGTAGATCGACCTTGGGAATATTTACACCATCGTTCATATTTTCTTCCCCCATTGTGAGAAGTTGAGTCCAAGTTCTCCAATCTACTGACTAGTGGTGTTTGTACAATTTCAAACCCTTTGGCTCCAGCACACATCCGTGTAAAAGGTAACATGTCAGTCATTTCAAAAACCGTACCGATAAACATCTCTAGGAACCCTAATGTGATAGAAAATGTCTTCATTGGAGCCGAGTGTTCCCTTAAAGAGATTCAAATTTACACCGACCTCTTTAAAGAGTTTCGGGATGTATTTTCTTGGTCTTATGAAGAAATGTTTGGTATTGATCCATCCATCATTCAACATGAGATCGAGACGTATGAAAACGCTAAGCTGGTTTGTCAGAAGCTTCAGCCAGTCAATCCTAGGAAAGAAACAACTATTAAAGCTGAAGTAGAAAATTTGCTCAAGGTGGGTTTTATATACCCCGTTCCTCTAACGGATTGGGTTTCTAATCTAGTCCCAGTTGTTAAAAAACACAGAATGGTCCGTGTATGCATTAATTTTAGGGATTTGAAAAAAGCTTGTCCAAAAGATAACTACCCCACACCATTTATTGATCAAATAGTTGATGAATGTGTGGGTAATGAGATTTTTTCCTTCATGGATGGATTCTCTGGTTATAATCAAATATCTGCCTGTCCAGAAGACCAGCATAAGAGAGATTTCATATGTCCCAGAGGTACCTTTGCATACAAAAAGATGCCTTTTGGTCTTAAAAATGTTGGAGCGTTGTTTCAACGAGCCATGTCATACGCTTTCCATGACATCAAGCATGTCATCGAAGCACACTTACATGATTTAGCTGCTCATTCCTGAAAGAGAATCAATCATCATGGTCACCTTCGGTTGGTTTTCAAACGATGTCATTTTTACAAGATTCGATTGAATCCAAATAAATTCGTTTTCGTGATTACATCTGGTCGGTTGTTAGGATTCATTGTGTCAATTGAAGGGATTCGAGTTGATCCCTTCAAGGTAGAGGCAATAGTTTAGTTGCCTCCCCCGTCTTCCATCCGACAACTTCAAAGTCTTCAGGAGAAGGCAAATTTCTTGAGATGGTTTATAGAGAACTATATTGAGATAACAAAAGGGTTTATGTGTTTCCTCAAGAAAGGAGTTCCATTTCTATGGGACAAATTTGCACAACGATCTTTTGATGCCTTGGAGCAGGCGTTGATCTCTGCCCTGCTTTTGAGTCCACAAAATTATGGTAGATATTTCCTTTTATATCTTGTAGCTGCAAAATCAACCATAGGTATGGTTCTAGTTTAGGAAGATGATACTCTCATGGAGCATGTCATCTACTACTTGAGTCGAGGCTTGGTAGGCCCTGAACTACGCTATTCTCCGGTTGAGAAATTAGCCTTGGTAGCTGTTCATGTTGTCCAGTGGCTTCACCATTATATTCTGCTATGCAAAACATTTGTCTTAGCGGCGGTCAATCCTTTCCAATTTGTCCTCAATAGGTGAGTGATTGGGGGCAAATACAATCGATGGATTTTTATTTTACAAGAATTCTATCTCGAGTTCTTGTCAGCCAAGTCTAAGAAATCATTGGTTTTTGCAGAATTAATTTCCTTGCTGCCTTGTGGAGAAGATATTGTTTATGAAAAAAGTTTTCCCAACGAACATCTGTTCCTCATCTCTTCACAAGATCCCTGGTATGGAAATATCATAATCTATCTCCAGACTTCAAAGTTCCCTCCTACTGCCTCCAAGGATGAATGTCGAAAATTACGTCACCTGGCTAAGAACTATGTGATCATTGGTGATACATTATGTCACCAAGGGGTTGATTCAATCTTTAGGCGTTGTTTAACCTTAGAGGAAGCAGAGTCTATGCTTAATCATTGCCACAGTGGAGCTTGCGGTAGTCATCTTTTAGGGCTTGCTACAACCCAAAAAATCTTGTGTGCCGGCTACTTTTGGCCTTTGCTTTTCAAAGATTGTACTGTTTGTTGCTACCCTTATCAAGTCTATACTTAGAAGATGCGCAATCATCCAACTCCTCTTTTCCCTATTATCTGATCTGGATTTAAATAGGAACGCAACAAATTACAGAGATAACCATGTACGCAAAGATTCAGTGGAAATAATACTTCATTTCATTAATGGAAAATACTAAAATATGCTACACCTCTGAATTGTTCTACAATGAGGCTCGAAGGCCTATTTATTGTTGAGAAACAATGGAAAACCTTTCACATCCCGAAACCTTACCCTAGAAGATGAAACGCCAAATTGTGGGCCCCGTTTGGGTAAATTGGTACATCAATTTCCCAGGGTCGTAACTTTGGCATATGATCTCTATTTGACGCGTACAATAGCTCGTTAGAAAGATCTATCTGAGCACCACCACTTTGGGTAGGCAACATCAGTCCATGGACCCATGTTGCCCCAAATTTCCCAAAAGAACGTCGTTTAGGGCCTAAAAACGGCTCCGGAAGTTCAAGACCTGAAAAACTGCTAAAAATAGTAAATTGTGCTACAATTTAGGAAACTGAAAAGGTTGAAAGAGACAGTTGTGAGGGTCCAAATGGGATAGGTGGGTGGCCACCAACATCCACCTGGATCATTATCACTGTCGGTCCTTTTACAAAGTGGGGTATTGAATTTACTACTTGTAATCCTTCTTCATCAACGAATCACAAGTACATTATTGTGGTCGTCGACTACTTTACAAAGTGGGCTGAGGCCATGCCCACTTACAAAACTGATAGGGAAACAACGGAATTGTTCCTCTTCAATCAGATTATTTCAAGGTTCAGTATCCTGAGAGAGATTGTCACTGATCATGGTAGCCATTTCCAGAACCAAATGATGTCTGAATTGGCTCTTAAATTGGGTTTCTGGCAGAAGCATTCATCTCTGTATTATCCTCAGGCCAATGGCCAAGTATAAGTTGTGAATAAGTCCCTCAAGACGATCCTGCAAAGGAAAATTGGCAAAAATCGCTCCAACTAGCATCTCATATTGTTTCCGACTCTCTGGGCGTACCGAACTTCGATAAATACTGCCACTGGTTTTACACCTTTTTAGTTAGTTTACGGCTGGAATCTATATTTCCTGTTGAATGCGAAATTCCATCTCTTAAGTTAGCTGTTGAGCTCCTACCAAAGGCCTCTAGTCTCGAAGAGCGCCTTCTTCATTTGGAACATCTCAATGAGAAGCGTTGAGATGCCACCACAATCAATGAGGCTCACAAGAAAAGGGTTAAAACCTAGTATGATAAAGTTGTCCGTCCTCGAGTCTTTTCTGAAGGCAACCTTGCCTTGGTCTATGACCAAGATAAAGACGCCTTGGGGGCAGGGAAATTCAAGTCTATGTGGTATGGTCCCTTTATAGTGAAATGAGTTTTAGAAAAAAGGGGCTTATGAATTAGTCGATTTTGAAGGGAATAAGTTGGCGGAGCCCCGAAATGGGCTCTACCTCAAAAAGTACTTTGCCTAGGTTACGGCCGAGCAATGGGTTCTTTGTATATTTTGTATTTTTGTACATATCTTATCGGGAGTTTTTTTTTGTGATATCGACACTTTTTTTATCTGCTTTGGCAGGTGTTTATGGATGACTTTCTCTATTTTGGATTCGTCGATAGTGCTAGTTGGCACACTCAGAACCTCACTTCCACAACTTGGGTGATTTATTATCCAACTGGTCAGTTGATGGTATCAAGGGGAGTATTTATTAGTCCAGCATCAAATAATATGGCTGAGTATATTTCCGTCATTAATTTACTATCTAAAGCTATTTCATATGGAATCGACTCGTTGGTAGTCTATCTTGATTCACAATTGGTAGTGTCACAATTGAATAACATCTATCAGTTTTAGGATCCTTGTTTATATTGCCAATATTTGAGAGTGAGGGTGTTGCAAAGATCATTTGTTTATATTACTTATTTTCAAATTCCACAATCTGATATTTCATTAGCAGATTCTATCGCTAATCAAGCTTTAGATTGGCATATCATTCATTCATCAAGATAAAATCAAACATCAAAAGTTAGAACTGCATATATATATATTATATATTATATATATAATAGATAATATATAGATATATATATATCATAAAATCACCTGTGTGTACATCAAGTGTGTCAAAAATAATATACAAAATTGGGACTAAAATGCCCATAATCATGTCTAGTACATCTAATGACCGGGCTCAAGATGAGCGACTAAGTAGGTGACCACTGCTTTGGCCACACGCTGAAAAAGGTGAACCCAGTCACGTGGCACTCCTACCATGCAGCACTGCATATCCTCTGGTAGATCTTCTACGGCCTCCATTGGTACCCAATGGGTCAACCTCACCAAGTTTCGTTAGACTGTGTATAAGACTCTCTCAGTCTTTGTAGTCGCCTCTTCGTCACCTCTTCCACGACGCCTGTGTCGTGGAAATCCGTCTAGTCATACCGGACCCACATCTAGAACATGATCATTATATTAGTCATTTAATCCCATCAAAAATATATTTAACTTCATTTTCATATTTGAAAAACATAAAAATCATAAAAATTGACAAAACTTTAAAAAATGGTTACCTATCTCTCCCCATGTTGCGTCTGGTGGCAACACCAGATCCGAATCTCACCTGAAATCCATGCCAGTATAGGGATAGTCATCCATAGCGATGATTTGCCACTCCCACTAGGAGAAGAAATCATCATCAAAAGTAGTCCTCAGTACATCTCTACCTCCATGGTGTTTCATCAGGTCGACCCACCTACCCATCTGTGGATCTCGGGGGCTACTGATAGGAACTGATACTCTGGGATGTAACCTTGGAACCTTCTCGAAGAAGAAGGAGCACAAAATGGTCCCATATCCGAAGTTCTTGGTCTATTCTTTCTGAATCGAGGATAGCTGACTCTTCATATAGGTTAGAAGAGGTGTACACCAGTCAAGCATAGTAGTGAGACAATCTACGTCCAAGCTCATGGATAGTCGCGATGCTTGGTGCATTGAGGCTAATCTGTTTACCCTGGCTATGGTGAATAGTATGATCCTCAAGGACAAACTCTCTACATGTTTGATTTGAATTTGGCTTCCAATCTTCTCCGGATGCCCCAGATAGTATATATGCACATAGTCTTCCACTGAAAGACTACCTCATGATCATCCAATTGAATGCACCACTTCTCCTCACGAGGAGAGTCGAGTGATAAAGTAAATATCTTCTATCTCTATCCTTAAAGGCATTTGATCAATAATGAACACATCATCTTCAATACTCCAGTAGCGGATTAACATTTCAAGCAAGTGGGTGTTTTCCTTCATATTTGGCATTTTGAAAAATTTTAATAAACTGCATCTTCTCAATGCATCCAAGGTCTGTTGATCATTCATAACCTCATCATCAATAGTAGCATGCTCCCTTTCCTTCCAGGTGATTGTCATCCTGAAAGAAAATCAAGTTTAACCGTTAGATTTTTATGTTCTAATTTCAAACCGCATATATGCAGGTCCATTTCATACACAGTCGCGTGTAGGGCCTGCATATACATGGGTTTCTCATAACCAACCCGCGTATATGCCGCGTTGGAGTTTTTAACATAATTTCCAACGGTAAAACCTCAATTAAAATTTCTAAAAACAATCACAAATTGATGCGAGCTAGATTTGGGGGTTACCTGATGATTTTGAGTCAATTTGAATGGTCGAATTCTTTGAGGGGCAAGTTTGCTTCTTTTTCTCCACAATTTTTTCTCTCAGCACAAATGGTAACAATGGTGAGTCAAAAAACCATTTTATAAGCTTTGAAAATGTCAAATTTTTTCAAAACTTGATTTTGTTTCGTCTCATGTATCTTTTAACTTGGAAGCTTGGAGTGTCGAGAATGGGTTGTTTTTCAGGACATTTTGGATGCTTTTTCAAAAAATTCAAGTCGGTTCCATGACTGCTGACCTGTCATGGCAGGTATCGTTTACTCACTGGCATATAGGTTAGGGAAGCCTTTTTTCCATTGCATTTTGCATACTAGACTCCATTTGTCGATACACTTGCCATAGGGTCGATCCCATCATGTTATGGTTCATAAACCATATTCACTCGCCAACTTTTTAAATCATGACATGATGGTGGAGCCATCCTTTTCATGGGCTTTGTAGTTAGCACCTCACTGACATTGGTTGCCCATGCTGCTTCATTGAGTAGTCTCGGGAGTCCTCTCTAGTCTTGCCATGACTTATGTGTTGAAGACTCATTCCTCTTTGCTTCTTCGCTTTGTTCTGGCCTTATACCCTAGAGGCTCCTTTGTGTTGACTTGTACTACTACATTTCATTTTGACCATTTTCACCTTTTGGCCTTGAGCCGGCTTCACTTGGACTCATATTTAAGCAACTTTCTTACCATGTATTCTGAAAAAATCAAATTTGCAATCCCTTAGCTTCTGCAACTTGACACACCTTCAGACCCGTGGAAGGAACTTCCCTTTGAGTGTCCTCGACCAGTTTCACCTCCCTGCATTGAGCATAGGAATGTTCCCATCCCAAGAACTAGATCATCTGTTTCACTGACACTCGTTCTTTCCAATGTATTATAGCATTCTTTTATTCTTTTTCCAGCTTAAAGCAAAAGAAAAAAAATTATATATTCCAAAAAAGAGAGGGAACGGGACAACATTTCCATTTATTGTTGGCAGCTAGAGTCAGTCATGTCGCCCTTGAACAAACCACTCAAAAGAAAGTCTCTGCTCCATTTGGGTGGGATTTAGTTTGACTTAGGTATGCCTTAACCTTGTTATTGAGTCAGTTCTCCTCTGATTGGTTTTCTCTTCCAATCATATGGAGAGTTCATTCATGCCTCCTGCATGACGAACTTATACAGAGTCATCATATGTTGCCACATGGTCATCATTGAGTCGTGCTTTTGTTCAAGGGATGTAACCCTAAGTCGTCCTCTCTGCGATGTCTCTTGACCTATTTTTCAGTCATCCATCCATGGTTTTCAGTGTCTTGTCTATCATCACATTAGTTATATTGGTCCTTTACTCGTGCCAGTTTGAGAAGGTCTCCATTGAATCCTTGCTAGAGGGTCTTGTCCTTATCGACAATGACATCTTGCTCTGAGGACATGCCTAGAGCCGCACCCTGGCCCTATTTTCATTATTTATAAGTCACCTTGTGCTCAACATTGATCAGTATCATGGGTCTTTGATTGAGTGGTTTCCCTTGTGTTCGACATTAGCTTACATTATCACACATTGGGATTCGTGCAGTGCCTTGGTTTCCATTTGACCCTATTGGTGGATTCCTCACCTCTGCGTCAGCTTTCATTATTGGTTGGTTTAGAAGGTTTCTATCATGCACTAGCTACATCTTGTGTACGCTGGAAATGTGCTTCGGTCTAGTTACTACATATTTTTCATCTGTTTCCTTCCACATTATTGGCCTATGGGTTAAACTCACACTATATTGAAGAAGGATGCCTTAATGCCTTCCTTCTAGCAGATCTTTCCCTATCGACTACGATTCATTGCTCTGGGAAAAAGGTCTAGAGTCCATTTGGCAGTACCTTGGGGTTTGCAGTCATCACTGGCAGATCCTTCGCTATCGATAGTGGGAAACCATCATTGTCTCCTGATTGATAGATTCTTACAGGTGTTCGACTTCAGCTCATCTATTCGCACTTGTTAGATTATACTGGGTACCTTGACTCTCATTATCATTATCAGTGAGTAGTCTTGCATTTGTTAATCAAATGATTTATCACATGGTCGACTTCAGATAATTTATTCCCATTGTGTAGAAATGTACCACGGTGGTCGGTGAAGACCTCGGGTTGCATCAGCATTCTTTGGTTCACTTGACAGTTGCTCCTGTTGCTGCTAGTTGACACGATTCCACATTATATGTTGCAGTCCTTCACAATGATATCCTATATGCTGGTATCTGAGTTGCGATGTAGTACCATCTTATTCCATCATGTTCATTTGGTACTATTGGGATCAATTTTTGACATCAATGATCAGCTCCATCTTTCAGCTTCATTTATCATCTTCTTATATGTGATATTCAGACATGTACTTGTTCAATCGTGATTAGATGATCCATTATTTACTTTCAGTTCCTTATACTTGTATACACAGTGGATCCGCTTGTACTTGATATGTGGACATACTTTACTTTCTATGAGCATGGGTATGCCTGCCTCAAATAGTTGTTTCTTTCTGATCTTCTTTTGCTGGCTTGGCAGGCTAAAATCTAGTGAAGTCCTTCTTGGTTTTTGACAGGTTTCCTTTCCATATACTTAATACATTTCGGCCATCATGTTCCCCTTCTGACGTCATGTATTAGGGGGCATCTGTTATAGCTCCAAATACCACCTTATTTATTTTTGATGCTTTTTTTATGGCCTAGGGCAGCCCCTCCTTCTAGACTTGGTCCAAATATTCAAAAAACTGTGTTTTACTTCCTGTACGTGACTTTGCCCTATATTAAATGTGTGTACACGCGGGTCAGTCTATACCCAACCCACTTGTTAGCTCCTGCTGCAGCAGGTACTCATTTTTCATGATTGGCATTTCACAGGCCAAATATGTTGTACTTTGCTTGCTGCAATGCTCCATATTTGCTCAAACAGTCTCCAAATGAAGAAGGCTACTTCAAGTTCATTTAATTGCCTTCAAGTTTTGTAAAGTTTCCTGGTATCGCTACTTTTGTTAAATGGAGGTCCAAACAGTTTAATCTTGGTCTCCCTAGGTTGAAATTTCATGTTTTAGAATATAGAGATTGTAAGTCTGTCCAAACAGTTTAATCTTGGCAGACTCTGAGATAGGTAGAGAAACAGAAGAGTCCAACAGTTTAATCTGGGCTCTGGAAGAAATAAGGGTAGTATGTAGATAGGAAACATCAAAAGAAAAATGTATGATGGGTTTGCAAGTCTAAGTGCACTCCCAAGAAAAAGAAGAAAAAATGCTAGGAAGTAGGCTGGGTAGGTAGTTCTGAGGCTGTTGTATTGCTGACAAGTTCCAAGTTTGCAGGTGTCATATCATGCAGAACATAATCAGCAAAGGTTTGTAAGCAAAAGGCTCAAATGAGGTATAACTAACTCCCCTTCTGTACTTTCCCCCAATCATTAACTAACATCCCCAAAAAGAGGTCAAGATCTGCTTGACACCTCTTTAGTTCATCATCTTCATCACTTTGGTTGAGTAAAGATCTGCTTTGCTCAAAGTTGTTCCATATCATCTCCCGAAATATTGTCCTACCCCCCGCGACAGCCTAAGTTCCCCCCGAATTTAGCGTTTCCTTACCACCTCCACATTAACCCCTAACATTATTATATAGCTCCCTATGTTTCCCGTCCCCGTATTAATATTAAGTAAATTCCCCCTATGTAATATTCCCCCCCTGGTTGAAAAATAACCATAGTAAGTCCCGGGAATTGCTTAGTTTATCAGAAACTAAGCAAGAAACCAACCTCCGAAACCACCTTCCACATACTATGGACTCCTTCCTAAGTATAAAACTCCCCCGAAGTAGTCGAACCCCTTCTGAAACTTCAAAGGCCCTTTGCACCCACTTGCTTACCTTTTTCCCCCCTCAAAGCCGTTTTCGCATCGCAACCTCGCCATCTCACTTTCACGCAAAACCTTGCCCATCCGTTCCCCGCCGATGCGATATAGCAAAATCAGCGATCGCAAGCGCCGAGTGTCCAATCTATTTGCCCCTCCGTCTCCCCTGATGCGATATCGCGATATCACATATCGGCAATCGCAAGCACCACACGCCCAACCTAATGATCCCCCTCTTTCCCGCCGACGCAATATCGCTATATCGCAGCGGAATCTCTCCACCACAGTCCACCAATACCCCACCACGTTGTGCTGTACCAGGGACCCACTGATGACGTCATCCGCCGTACAACTGACGCAGTGCTTACGTCAGCAGCCAAAAAACCGAAAAAGCTTCGCGCAAGAAGAAAAGTCGCACTTCGGAGCTCCAGATCAAGAAACAGAGGCAGTTTTCGATGCACAAATAGCGCGAAGCACTATTCGCGCATCACTACGGGAAATAGGCCATCTCGAGGAATCTTCAGGGAATCTTCTGATTGCCGACCCCACTGCGCGCTGAAAAAGCCCGAAAATCGCCCAATCGTGCCAAAGGATCCGGTTTGTAGACAGCAACAGATCATTCACAGTGTTTAAAGTGTATCAGATCAAATCAGCAGGCTTCAAGCGTGTCAAAGAGTATCAGTCGACGGCGGAAATCATCAATGTAGCGGCAAAGTGTATCAGTGAATATCTTGAGCAGCGGCCCAAAGCAAGAGAAAATTGAATATCTTCCAGCAGATCCACAGGAGGAGAGTGAAATACTTGAGGCTCTCAAATCATAATAATTGCACATTCAATTCGCACCAAAGCCGAACTGCAGCCCCAAAGCACATTCACTCCAGCAACACCGCATCTAGTCCCCAAGGGCCACCTCGTCACCTGTTCCGATTCAGCTGCCCCCAGCGCAGCCAAAAATATTTACTTGCATTTATTTCCAGCAGCATTTAGATTTTGAAGAGTTCTAAGTAGACCTGTCAAGGTCACTTGTAATGATGTCTTTCT
>APFE031061755.1:2299-14926 GCA_000404065.3 Pinus taeda | reverse complement strand
AAATCATCAACTAAGGTTGAATCTAAAGGAGAGAGCCCTCTCCGATTGCAGGTGGGCTAGAACCTGCAATCAGAAGATGGGTTTGTGGTTACCTTCGTCGTATCCCTAATAGGAGCCTAGGGACAACCTGAGTGATAACACCACTTATATGTCTTAAAACACTTAAAAAAATTAAAATTCCTTAATTATGGGCAGAGATCACGGGTTTTACCTGTTGATTACCTATTAGTGCCAGTGGCCCAACTATTCCCAACTGTTTCCCAACTAAAAAACTACTTTGGGAGAAGTATAAAAAGACTTCAATGGTAAGGCCTTAAGGAGGAGAGAAAATAGAGAATTACTCTGTTGAGATTATCCCTTGATCAAGTCTTAAGATCCCTATGCTTCATGCACTTCCCCAAGTTCAGGAAACCCTTATTTCCTTGAGAGTTGATATCCTTTCACTTGTGGGAGATATCCTTGTGTTGGTTATGGAAGAAGCCTTTTGAAGACCGAGACTGGACAGACCTGAAGGATGGTTTCGCTTGGATCCAGAAGAGGAAGACTCAGGTGAACTCTTTCTATGTTTTGATTATAGTTATCTGCAATAAAAGAAACATTGTCTTGTTCCTAATATCAACTTTGTTCATGCATCTAATGTTATTGTTATGGTTTATGTATGAATGACTATTTCAATGTATAACTAACCATCTACTTATATGCTGTAAAGTTGATTTCACTATAATGCTTTATCTATATGTTGTTGTGTGTCTTTGAATTGGTTGTTTTGCAGGTTCAAAGATCATGAGGAGTTGCAAAGGGTTTGAACCTTGGCTGGAACTACCCGAATGAAGGACCCTTGGGTATGTACATCCTCACATAGTTTGCTCGTTTAAGCATTTTGCTTCAGTTATTTGCTTATTTCTTGTTGTAGATTACTCTTGCTCTGCTAGGGTTCTGACCCAAATCCCTTGGGGACTTTATCCCTTAACAAATATGTTATAAATCTCCAGTAAGTGGTATGGGTGTCATGTCATTATTATGTTATGTTGTTATGTTTTTATGTTGGTTTGATTCTTAGCAGGTTGATCATTGTAAATAATGCAACAAGCTAAGTTATAAAGCTCCATTGGTAGTATGTTTTTCTTACAGTAGTCTTATGGTTATAGGTGTTGTTGAATAATGAGGATGGTGTTCTCCCAAGGGGGGGGGGGGTTCTATAATAGCCCTGGTGAAAATTCCATGTAACAAAAGTTAATAAGGGAAAAATAATAACCACGGTTGATGGGACACTCAGTCCAAGCTGAATGTTGGGCAAAATCCTAGAGATGGGGATCACTTGTGAATGTTTAATGGTTAAGGAAATTGGAAAAGGAAATGGCTAAGGATTTGGAAAGGGAAAATGGAATTTTTGGCACATTTATTTATGAAAATAATGGAAATTAGGAGAAAAAGGTGGTGAAAGGTCATAGGTTGTTGTATGTGAGGACGAAAATGAAGGAAAAAAATGGAAAATGGAGAAAACAAAAGCCTCATTCATAAAAAGGCTTGTGCGATTAGTTGGTAACCTTTTGTTAGTTCAGTTTTGGAGCTCTCTCATTATTCTCTCTCTCTCTCTCTCTCATACTCTTGGAGACTTAGAGTTTTCTTGGAGCACTCTTGGAAGGTGTGGCATACTTGGATTTTGGAGCAAGAAGGAAAAGGAAGAGAAGGAAAGCACAAGAGGACAACGGGATCAACAACTACAATAGGATTTTCTTACAGGTACTGAATTGCATGTATGTTTTCCTCACTGGTTTTGGCAAGCATGGCATATGCATGTGGATTTTGGGTCATGATCTATCAATGGCCTAGAGGATTACCTATATTGACAGTGGATTTCCTAGCCTTTCCGTTTCCTGGATAGCCATGGAGATTGTGGTTTTATTTTTGTTTTTTTGGTTTTGGTTGGTTCTCATGTTTCCCTAGCTCGGGTTGAGTTACTAGTCCTACAGCCTTGGTTGGACAAACGCTCTGGAGCCCTGTAATAGATTGGTTTGAGTTACTAGTCCCATAGACTTGGTTGGAAAAATGCTCTGGAGCCCTTGGTGGGTTGAGTTACTATTCATGGAGCCTTAGTTGGACAAACACTCTAGAGCCTTGTAAAATTTGTGGGTTGAGTTACTAGTCCTAGAGGCCTGGTTGGAAAAATGCTCTGGAGCCCTAGAAGACTTGGATAGAGACTGTTCTGATGATGGTTTTGTGATGTCCGGTTGTGAGGTGGAATCATTGTTTTAGGGGTTGAGGTGGATGGCCTCTGGAAGCCCTATATGGTTTTGGACTGATGTTTTTGTAACATCCGACATTCATGGTTAGAATATGGCACGAGAGTGAATGGCTTAAGAGATATTTGGCTTAGCCATTCTATGGTCGGGTGGAATGTGAAAGTCGCATCCCACGTCTGGATTTTGCATCATCAATATGAGATTATTTATCCTTGTAAATCTATGAGTATTGTACTCGATTATATGTGGTCTACATGGTTGTGATTTCAAGAGTATTTTTGCTACCATTATGTTAGTTATTTATATGCTTTATGTCAATAGCTATGTATGGATCTCATCATGTTTTTACTTGTAAATGAATTATCAATGTATCTGTGACCTAATGGATGAAATGGTAGTTGATGTGTTGAGGCATCAATGTTTCTTAACAATTCTTAGCTAAGTATGGGAGCCCTATTCTTAGATCTATTATTTACACCTGTAGATTACATATTCATGATATGTTTGACGAAATTCCTGTCATGGCTAGTAGGTGTCCAACTAATGTCTTATTCAAGTAATTGCATTAGCACTATTTTTTCATGTTATCTTACTGTTTTGAAGGTATCATGCAATTATTGGTAGGAACTTGGGCTCTGGGCTTGAAAATGTGGCTTAATTCCAGAGGGAATTGGCACAAAACTAAAAAAAAAAAGAGTCCCTGGACGGTGGCTTGTAGGTGTCTGAGAGTGTCTAGAGGTCCCTGGTTGCTGGCATGCCCATAGCAAGAGAGCATCCAGAGATCAAGTTCTCAGAAATTTTAGTGGGACCTAGGGGCTAGTTGCCTGAAAGGTTGGATTGGTTCCTAAGAGTTCTAATGTTGATGTTGAATGTATGTATGGTGTGTTTCCAATAGTTCCACTTCCTTAACGTGACTTAGGATGCCAAATCATATCATAGTGGCCTCTCATTGCATGTTTATCCCGACTGGCCGACTGCTTGGGTAGATGTGGGAGGAGGGTGTTACATCTCGGTATTGTGACCATTTACATAAGTTAACTAGAAAGACAAAGCTAACTTCCATAATGGAAGACCCAAGTGGTGCCAGCTAACTAAGATCTTGGAGCCACAATCTAAGTTATGAAATGCATGGAACTTATTGCATGCAAATTGAAATCCCTTATACGGAGGATGACATTAAAGACCTTCCTGGGTAATAGGGCTTACAACACCTGGAAAAAAAAGTGATAAGAAAAAAATTAAAATAAGAACTTGGAGCTAAATTTTTAAGGCAGAAATGGGCAACCGGAAACTAGAAATGAACCAATATGTACAAGGTACAACATGCAACATAAATTTAGAATGGTGGCAAAGAAATGGTTATACTGGCAGCAAATCTTATAGAGAGATTACTTTTTTAGGAGGATATTTACCTCATAAATTCTTCCAGTCGTTGGTTTCCCTCAAACCTATCAAGCTTCCCAAGGGTCAAATCATATTTGAGTGTTAAAAGAGAGATACAAGAATAATTCTTAGTCCAAGTAAATTAAATAAATGTTGCCTAGCAAAAATTCCTAAGGTTGAGTTTGTCATTTTAAACCCTATATCTAGAAAAGTGATTCCAAATCTCTATAAGACCAAAGCCTAGCTTGAAATAGGAAAATCCCTTATTGATAAATACAAAAGAGGAAACAAAAAGAAATTATATGAGAAGTCCTTGAGGAAGATACAACGAAATTACTTGTTCGATGAAGAAAATAACAACTTATATACCTGTAGCGAGTGCCGAGTCAATGGTTAGTGGTTCTATATTGTCTATCTATGAAACCCTGTTAGGGTTTACTTGTAGAGCTTAGCTCTTGATTAGGAAAATGGAAAATTGCAAAGGATCTAGATGTGGTAGATGGTGGGAGAGGTCATTTCCCTTAACTATATGGTTTTCATCCCATACATCTAATTAGAAACTCTAGGGATCGATGGTGACATGCGTAACATTTGCCAATTCAAACCATGCTACTTGTTTTCCCCATCAACTGTTAGGTGGACCACCGAGAACATTCCAAGATGCATGTGTTATAGTTGATGAGGGGACTATAAGCCTAGTTCCAAAGGGTGTAAATCATAATGATGTATAAATATCAAGAATAATGCATCCACATCTAAATCATATTTTCTAGTGTCTACAATACAATTGTCAAGAGACCCCCTTCCCACGTTATGTAATAAACTAACTTGAGTGTAGTGCTTGATGAAAACATTTGGCATGTCTAGGATTAAAATTAAACAAATAAAAAATACATAAGAACTTATGTAAAGGCTAATCAAAGTCCGATCAATGGCTTCAATATAAATTCAACACTTACTGTAATGCTATGTCGTCATCCTAACTTGATAATTACCACTTACCGATTTCATAGTACCATAATTCCAAGATGTATTTATGTACATGTAGTAACCATATGTTGAATAAAACATTATGATAGAACAACTTCATTATAGAGGTGACAACTTATTTTATAATCTTAAATGAAATATTTACAGAAAAAAAATTGTACCTATGGATGTACCAAGTGGTATTAGAGCCACGGTTGCAATATTGTAGCCTATTTGGGCAAATAATTAACAAAGTATATTAATGTTCACATAAGAATCATGATGAAGAGAGTAGCGAGAAGTACACCACTAGTATGACCATTTGTAGGATCTAGTCCTATATCAATTGCGGAAGCTAATCCTGAAATGTAGGTCCAATTGGGAGAAGAGCATTAAAACCCAATTTTCTAAGTTGTTAGAGACAATTCAACAACTAAAGTATGAAATGGTTCATTTGCGCGCTAATAATGAGAGGTTAATGCAAGACTAAGAACATATCATGAAAATTCTCTCAGATAGGCAAAATCATAGAAATTCCATATTAATCCCTGGCAATTGGGGTAGAGCTAAAGAGCATAAACAGGGAGGTGAAAATATGCTTGAAAGAAGCCATACTCAGAGATCAGAAGAGGATAAAGGTGAAAATGAGGAAGAATTTAGTTATGCCTCATATTATACCAAGAGACAAAAAACTAAATTGTAAGGAGAATTTAAGAAAATTAAATCTCTGACATTTGAGAGAGAATTAAAAGAAATTGTTATAGCCTGGCTAATCAATATGAATAAATATTTCCAAATTTATGAGTATGATAACAATATAAAGCAAAGGATAGAGATTTACCAACTTTAGTGAAAGTCCACTATGTGGTGGGAGGAGGTTAAAGTTGTCCATGTAATTGATAAGAAATGAGTAACATGCCAAGATATTTTCAAAAGTATCTAAATGGGTGATTCTATGATGATAAGGCAAAGGGTTTACATGGCTTTCGACTAGGGTGACTCTCTATGGATGAATTTGTGGCAAATTTACATCCCTATTAAGATATGTGCCTTATATATGTGAATACAATGCCAAGGTGCAACATTTTGTGAGCAGGTTACCGATGTTTATGAAAGAAGTCATGGAATTTGATAATCTAATAGCCATGGATGAGGCCATATGAAAAACACAGATATGTTATCAGCAGATGAAGCAAAAAGGGGAAGGAAGTAAGAGTTGGTCAAGTAAAAGAGGACAGAATACCAAGAATGTAAAAAATATTAACACCGAGAATATATCCGAGAATCAACGAAATAAACCTTCTAGGAAGAATCAACAAAAATCCATACTTAAAAATGAATCTAAACAAGCAAAAGTGTCAAGCAAACTAGAACTCAGTCAAACACAAAGACCTTCACCATAGTGTTGGGGATGTGGGAAGCCTCATTATTATAAAAATTGTCCCAATTACACCAGAACAACGCATGTTTCTAACATTCTATAGGCTTCCACAGTTGGAGAGGTTGTGAGGAATATACCAAGAATTAATGCTACTTTGGAGGATCATCAGGATCAAACTATGACGATAGAATTGGAAGGTGAACTATATAACCATGTTATCTCTATTTTAGTAGACCCTAGGGAAATTCTGAGTTATATCAGCTCAAATTTAGTTGAGTCACATTGATTGCAAGCCAAAAAAATTAAAAACCCTTGGTTAGTACAGTTGGCTACTGGGGCTAAAAGAAGAATGATTATTAAAGTAGAGAATTGTCTTATTAAAATAGCGGGACAACAGATTAAGGTGAATTTAAATATGAGTCCTTTAGGATCTTATGATGTGTTAATTGCAATGGACTGGTTAAAAGGATGTTGGTCCTTGGTGAACTTTAAGGAAAAAACTATTAGTTTCCTCACTAAGGAGGGTGTTAGAAAATAACTTCAGGGAGTTAGAGGCCTATTAAGTTACAACGCTTTATAGATACCCAGTTAAGCAAGTGCATTAAAAATGGTTGTCAAATTTATGTGTTCCAAGTTGGATACTCTAATTCAAAAAACAAAATAGTCACCTTAGAATGTATACAAGTCATTCAAGATTTTGTTGATATATTTCCGGAGCAAATCCTAGGGATTCTCCTAAACAATATATTGATTTCAGTATAGTTTTAGTCCAAGGATCTACCCTAGGGTCAAAATATCCCTGCCGCATGAGCATACCTGAACTAACAGAACTTAAGATGCAATTACAGGGGTTACTTGACAAAGGATACATTTGCCCAAGTGTTTCACCTTGGGGCGCCTCTATGTTGTTTATGAGGAAGAAAGATGGTAATTTACAACAGTGTATTGATTACTAACAACTAAATAAAGTAAATATAAAAAATAAATACATGTTCCCAAGAAATGACAATTTATTTCATCAAGTTAAAGGTGCTACCATATTTTCTAAGATTTATTTGCAGTTAGGTTATCACTTGATACAAATAAAAGAGGAGGGCATCTGCAAGACAGTGTTAGGACTTCATATGGTCATTACAAATTTGTTGTCCTTCCATTTGGGATTACTAATGCCCTAAGAACATTTATGAGTTTGATGAATGGTATTTTCTATCCTTATCTAGACAATTGTGTTCTGATTTTTATTGATGGCATTCTTATTTATTCAAGGAACTTACAGGAACATAAGAAACATATGTTGATAGTGTTTCGGACTATGCAAGAACATCAACTATATGCTAAGTATAATAAATTTGACTTTTACAATGATAAAATACAATATTTGGGACATATAGTTTCATCAAAGGGGATAGTTGTAGACCTTGAGAAAAATAAAAACATTATGGAATGACATGTACCCAACAACATTGTAGACAATAGGTATTTTATGGGTCTAGCTCAGTATTATTGTCATTTTATAGAGGGATTCTATAGAATTTCTTACCCTGTAACTTCTCTACCAAAAAAAGGAAGAGTCTTCAAGTGGATAGCAGACTGTCAACGCATTTTTAAACAATTAAAACATTTATTATCTACAACCCCGGTGCTAAAAATTGCAGACTAGAAAAGGAATGTGTAGTCTACACAGATGCACGCTAAGGAGTAGGAGGGGTTTTGATGCAAGAAGGCGGATTAATGGCTTATGAATCATGCAACTTGAAGAATCATGAGAAAATATATTTTCCCTATGACTTAGAATTGACCAAAGTAGTTCTTGCTTTAAAAGTATGGCGACATCACCTACTAGGTAAAAATATTTTTTTAATGAATGATCATAATAGACTGACAAGTTTCTTTAAGTATCCTAATCTTAATACACATCACGCCATATGGACCGCTTTTTTGAGAAAAATTGATTTTGATAAAAAACATCTTAAAGGAAAACATAATCGAGTGGCTGGTGCACTAAGTAGGAAGTTACATTGTGTGTATTGAATCTCCTATAGTCAAATAGAATTTATTATTTCTAATAAGATCAAAGAGGCTACCCTTAAATATCTAGAATATAAATCCTTATGGCCTTATGGAAGCAAGACAAAAAATAAAATAGTTCTAAAACTCAGCTTGAATATGGTATAAATAAAGATAATTTATTGAATTTTAGGGGAAGGATATATACATTTATATCAGAGGACTGTTAGACAATTAATTTTGGATGAGTTTCACAAAAGTCCCTATGTTTCCCATCCTAGATATTAGAATTTATTTTCTGCAACGAAAAACGACTACTTTTGACCTAGTATGAGGAAGGGCATTGTAGAATATTTGGCCAAGTGTCTGGAGTGTCAAAAATTTAAGGTTAAGTACCAACACCCAAATGGTCTGCCCCGTCCATTACTTATTCCTAAGTGGAAATGGGATACCATTACTTTAGATTTTATAACAGGTTTGCGTAGATCCAAGAAACAAAATAATTCAATTATGACGGTGATGCATAAATTGAGCAAAGCAACAAATTTCATCCCTATACAGTCCACAAATAAGACTATTCAAATTGCAGATATATTTATGAAATACATATTCCAGTTACATGGTGTTCCAAAAGTGGTGATTTCTGATAGGGATGTGAAGTTCACTTCTACATTTTGGAAGGCTCCTTGATCCAGGTGGATATTGGTGGCCACCTACCAAGTCCACTTGGACCCCCACCATTGTTTCTTTCAGCTTTTCAATTTCCTTAATTATAGCACAATTTAATATTTTTAGCAGTTTTTCGGGTTGTAAACTTCCAGAGCCGTTTTGAGGCCCTAAACAACGTTTCTTGGGAAAACTGGGAGCAACATGGGTCCATGGACTGATGTTGCTCTTCCCAAAGTTGTATTTCTTAGATAGATCTCGTTAACGAGATATTTTCTGCATCAAACTAAGATCGTATGCCAGATTTACGACCCCGAGAAGTTGATGATTTAACCAAACGAGGCCCACAGTTTGGCGTTTCATCTTCTAGGGTTAGGTTTTTGGATGTTTAGGGTTTTCCATTGTTTCTCAACAATAAACAGGCCTTTGAGCCTCATTGTAACACAGTTCAGAGACATGTAGCCACCACATCTCTTCTCAAAGATAAGCTACCATCGCCCTAGCCAGTTTATTTCCATTTCTGTTTATAAGCATATTTCAGTATTTTACATTAATGAAATGAAGTATTATTTCCATTTCATCTTTGTGTATATGGTTATCTCTATATTTTGTTGCATTCCTGTTTAAATCTGGATCAGTGTTATCAGAGCGGTATGTTTTTTCTCTGTTTTTCTTTTCATGTCACCAATGAGGTCAGGATATAAGGAGTTAGGGATTGAACTGGTCGAACATTTGCAAGACAAGCCTCGCAAATCCTGAGGACCTCCCATGGCGTATGAAAAGAAAGACGAGGGGGCAGGAAATCCTATCAAAATCTTGCTCGAAGAAGCCCTTGAGTGACAAAGGAACACAATGATGGACAACTTTGCCTAGATCTTTCAGCGGCTACCCCGGGGTGACACATTGGCTTCCAACAGCTACTCTAGCAATGCCACACCGTTTAAGGTACAGGTTAATTTTGAAATCCCCATATTCGAGGGTTAGATAGATGCAGATGCCATTGATAAATGGTTAAATCTCCTAGAGGGTTATTTTTCTATTCATGATTTTTCTAGTCAGGAAAAGATTATTTTCGCTCTTCTCAAAGCAGCCCCCCACGTCAAGGACTGGTGGGAAACCTACTTCGAGCATAAGGATGAAAGTACAGGCTCACTATTTTCAGCTGCACCCACTTGGAATTCATTCTAGGATGCCATCAAGGAGCAGTACTACCTTGTCGAAAGCTATGAGGATCAATATGTAAAGTGGACCACAATATGACAAGGAAGGGACCAAGACGTGCCGAAGTTCACCAATATTTTCCATACCCTTCGCACAAATTTGGGTATTAAGGATTCAAAGCAGCATTTGGTACTCAAATACGGTGGCTGCATGCACAAGTACATTTAGGGTCGAGCAAAAGTTTAAACAGAAGAAGCGAGACTTTGGATCTGCGAATCCGAAGCAAGGGAAAGGTGCCCCCAAATTGTAGAACAAAGGACAAAGCCAAGGTGGGGTGGCCCAAGACAACCCGCTAAAGATGCAAGAAAAGAATAGCACCGCAAAGCTAAAAAAGGACATGGGAAAGTGGTGTGAGTTCCATAAGAGCTCCACTGAAAACACAAGTGAGCGTTAGGACAAGCAATCACTAGTGGCTGAGCTAAAGGTTTTAGAATCAGATGCAGGTTTTGACTCTGAGTCAGAACCTGACAAGGGAAGTAGATTATCGATGCGGAGCCCAATGCCACTGTTGTCACCATGAAGATCCAGAAGGAGGAACTCGAAGATCCAGAGGAGGAGGAGCGTCTCTTCCACTCCCAAATGTGGGTAAAGGGCTCCCCGCTATAGTTCATTATCGACAGCGGGAACCAAAAGAACCTCATTTTGGTAAAAGTCATGAAGTGGCTGGGCCTACCAACCACAACACATCCACAACCGTACACCATCGAGTGGCTTCACCAAGGATAGGATCTTCACATGAGTCAGTAGTGTCACCTTCCATACAACATCAAGCCCTTCGTGGATGAGGTATTGTGTGACATTGATCCCCTTGAAGTTTGTGATGTATTAATAGGACAACCATACTTATGGAAGCAACATGATATGAATGAATCAAGGCCCCGTGTTGTTATTGTTACTTTGGGAACTAAGTTGTACAGGATACCGGAGGTAGCACCACCTATTGTCATCTCTTTGGTTACTACAAAACAATGCAGTAAGCTCATTTCCAAAACTGGGAAATTTGTTTTCCTGATGATACGCCCTCAAGGAAAGAAGAAGATGGTGGCCACAACCTCTAGACAGGGCCCTCTGCACGACAACTACAGATGGACAAGGTCGTGGAGTAGTACGAGGACATCTTCACCTCCCCCACAGGGGTTCCTCTGCACTGTTAGGTCAAGCACTCGATCGATCTGACCCTGAGTGCACCGCTGCCCAATGGACCAATCTATTGGCGCTATGTTATAGAGAATGATGAAATCAAGAGGTAGATTCAAGAGCTATTGTAGAAAGGTCACATCCGTCCAAGTTCATCGCCCCGTGGGAGCTCGATCGTGTTGGTACAAAAGAAGGATAGGACTTGGAGAGTCTGTATTGACTATCGGGCGTTGAACAATATCACTGTCCATAATAGTTACCTGATCCCACGAATTGATGACCTCTTGGACCAACTGAAGGGGGAAAAATATTTCAGCAAGATCTATTTGAATTCAGGATATCACCAAGTACCAATCAAACCCTCCGATGTGTGTAAGACTGCCTTCAAAGCTAAGGAGGGCCTATTCGAATGGTTGGTGATGCCTTTCGGATTGACGAATGCTCTTGCAACCTTCATGAGGCTAATGGAGGACATCTTGCGGCCATTCACCAACTCATTTGTAGTGGTATACTTGGATGACATCCTGATCTTCAGCCAGAATTGGGAAGAGCACCTCCACCACATCCAACAGGTTCTCCAAACACTGCGACAACACAAGTTATGTGCCAATTTGGAGAAATGCACTTTTGGCAAGACCCAAGTTTAGTATCTGGGATACATTATTGATGAACAGGGGATGCATGTGGATCCATCCAAGATCCAAGTCATTCGAGATTGGCCATCTCCAACCACTCTGACAAAGCTCCACAACTTTCTAGGTCTTGCCAACTTCTACCGCAAGTTCGTGTTGGGATTTTCTCATATCAATTAGCCCTTGAGTCAAGTCACTAGGGGAGGAGTGAAAGAAAAATTATTTTGGTTTAAATCTCAATAGAGGGAATTCATATATTTGAAAGATCACCTCTGCACAACACCTGTGCTCGCATTACCAAACTTGCAACAACCAGTTGAGGTCGAGATAAATGCCTCTAACTGTGCTATTGGGGCAGTCCTTACTCAACATGGGCATCCAATGACATATCATAGAGAGACACTTTCAGACACAGTCCGAAACTATCCCACTTATGACAAAGAGATGTATTCCATCGTGCAGGCCTGCCAACAATGGAAGCATTACATTTTGGGGAAGGAAATGGTCATCCACATAGACCACTGACCCCTGCAGTTCATATAGACCCAAGGGAAATTGCATAATGATCGCCATCAAAAGTGGTCCACATACCTGCAACAGTTCCATTTGAATATCAAGTATAAGAAGGGTAGCACCAATAATGTTGCAGATTACCTTAGTCAACCACTGATGATGGCGTTAACCATTGTGCTCAACTCTTGTGGGCACGAGACTTCTGATTGGTCACTTCTTTACAAAGGTGACCCAAAATACGGCCACACATACCAGACACCCTTGGAGGGTTAGCATGTTCTAGATTCTCACCTCCAGGATGCCCTGTTATGCCATCTAGGTCACCTTTGCGTTCCTTCAAGTGAACGTGCCAAGATGATTTGGGAAGAACTGTTAGAAAATTATATATTACGGAGCAATGGAACACATGAAATAATGCAGAAATATAAACACAGAAAACGCACAAAACAAGAGAGACACAGATATACGTGGTTCA
>APFE031061751.1:14038-49555 GCA_000404065.3 Pinus taeda | reverse complement strand
TTGTACTTGTAATGGTTGATGTTGAATTATATCCTTCCTGACTGATGTATAATTGCATATATTAGATTTCACACGTGTGTTTGTGTTGTTCTCTTTGTGTGCAGGTGTCCATTCATGTGGATAGTGGAGGATCGTGACCGGCCGAGGCAAAGGAACGTGGGCGACGTCTCTTCTACAAACTAAAAGCGTTGGATCTCAAGTAGGTCTCCATCACCTACCTTTTATTTGCAATTAGGGACTTGCGTGATAGCATTGTTTGATTGTTGCTAGACCCGTTCTGGGCTAGTAGGGATCGCCTCTATCCGTAGAGGGGATTTACCTCTCCAACAGTTCTTATTAGGCTTGGAAAGACTAAGAATTCTTCTAAAATTCCTAGGAGTAAGAAGCGCTTGATTCTTCTATGAATTGAGTCTAATACTTCTAGTCTTCGAATCAAATTGTCTTGCACACCCATGCACTATTTCTTTGAATTTGGAGACTTTCGAGATGCATGAAATATTCACCAACCCTATGTTCTAAATTTTATTTCTCTATATTTCTTTTGGGGCAAGCTTAAGTACCATTGATACACAATAGACCAGTGGAAAATTGTTTCTTTTCTAGCTAATGAGTTGATTGTGTCTCCAAAAATTTAACCCTTCATTTAGTTTCCTTATTGCAAACTAGTTTAATGTATTTTGGAGATGTGTGGTGGATCAATTATACCTTAGTGTAAGTCTTAGTTGTTAAATCCTTGAGTTACAATATCATTTAATAGGATATCACCTTTTCATGTACCAACTGCATCGATCCATGTGAGAATGATAATATAAGTTAATAACTTACAATCAATCTTAAGGAATTTCCATAGGAAATGATTCACATAATACAATATCAAGGCAGGAAATTAAGTAATTCCCATGGTGCAAGGGTAGGGCGTGATATGTGGATAATTCACATAACATGATATTAAGGCACAAGAGGATATGGTTCATGTAGTACAATATCAAGAACCATTTTCCACCTTGAGCATTGCACTTCCTTAAATGAGATATCAGTTAGCCTTAAAAGGAGAAAAATTTAAATTTTCAGTAGTATGGAACATAAGTGGAAAGGTAAGTTATGGCATGTTGTGTAGAAATATGGATGTGTGGAAAGCTCCTCGCATACATGACTAAATGTGTGAGAATAATGATGTGTGAAATACTACCTGTGTGGAAGGATGGATGTGAAAAATAATGGTTAATGAATCGTTCCACACACAAAGGAAAATTACTAAGTATTGGAAGTCCATAAACCATAGTGCAAGTGTAGAACTCTGTGAAGTGTGTAGTGAAGAGTATTTTTCGCACAGTTGCCTTGAAAAATGACTAAGACAGGAAAAATTTGGGAATGGGAAAAAATAATAAGAATGCCAAAATACATCAACAAAATGTTCTTCTCCTTTGAATGCTTCTTATGGTTCTTAGGGTTCATCTCTAGATTTAGTTTCCAACAACTTTCTTTAGTGCCACAATTGATATTGCAATGGTTACAATGGTTGATTGGATCCTTACACGAATGTGCAATGGATATCATCTTATTACATTACCCTTTCCACTTATTTTTCCCTCCATGGAAGCATCCTGATTCTATTTTCTATTTTGAACCACTTGGGTTTCATTTTCATGGCCTATATTTTCCAAATACTATGGTTACACATAAGGCTCATTAGTTGTCTTGGGCTTGAAGAGCATCAATTGTACTTGCTAATCATTGTGTACACCCCTAATATTTGAGGAGTAAATCTAGATTCCTCAAAGAGATACCCAACATGAATTCCATCTTCCTAAAATCAATGGTGGACTCTTTCACACACATTCCCTACCTTTGTCTAAGGTAATGCTAAGACATAAATTGTACCCCTACATACCCCATAAGGAAACATTGAGACTTAATGATGGTATTGAAATCATCCCACTTAGTTACTAGTGGATCACCCTCCAAACTAAATGTCTTAATATCACTTTCCCACTCAACGAATGCATGAACCTCTAATTTTAGTTTGAAAAATGAAATCTTCTGCCCTTCTTCTATATGGTGGAATTTGAAATATACCTCTAACTATTACAACCAATTATTCAAATTTACTACATTTATCTCACCTTAGTATGGCTTAATATCGTCTTTGACTTCCATTTTAAATAAGAACTATGAAGATGTTATGGCACTAGGACTTGGTTTCTCTTTCTTGGGCTCTTTCCTTCACTCCTTTTATGGCTTTTATTTTCTTCTCCCCATATGATCCAATATTTGTTTTAGAAACTGTAACCTTTGTGAAAGATCTAAGTTTTCTTATTAGAACCACCATGAGAAGGGTCATATTGTGAGAGATGTTAGTGACTTACTCTTCCAACCTTGCAAATCTCTCTTTTGTTGGATCATGAGGGTTGTTGTTAATAGGCTCATTCCCCATGGATAGGTTTCTATGACTTTTATTTTCTTAATCTGATTCCTAGATCCTACAATTTTCCTACAAAATTAATCCAAATAAAATTTCTCTAATACAATATAACCTATAAATTTCCATCTATATTTCATTGCAATAATTCATCGCAATAGATCTTATAATATTATGAAATCTTAGAATATGAAATTTTTTTTTTCTTAGATCCCAAATGAATTAATTACTAGCTTTACTTGAATTTTATGAAATAACTAAAATATGAAAATGAAAGAATAAGCATATGTATACACCATCCACACAAATGAACATAATATTTATCTTGGGAAACCCAATATGATAGAAAACATAGCTAGAAGGTGATTCCTATGCTCTACTCTCTATTTCAGTGATAAAATACATGTACAAAGGAATGTGAACTCACTATAGAGGTACCTTTGACATTGTGGCTTGAAAAACTACCTCAATCCCCTCCTCTTGTTTTGTTATGCTAGAAAAATATCACTCTCAAATGTATTTCTCAGTTATAGAATAAGATACAGTGCTAAAGAATTGATCCCCTTCTCGTCTTAACGACCTAGTATTTAACATAACATAATAGCCACCTAGGGTTAGGGTTTCAGCTTCCTCAAACCTCAATTGTGATAAGGATTTGGACCTTCTATAGTCTTTTTGGAAATCCACACATCAATAGTGATGCAGGAGCATCCATCTCACCGTAATTGGGCAAAAAGAATTCCAACCAGGTTCAAAAGCTAGTGATCGATTGGACTGTTAAATTCTTACGGAAATAATTTTTCTTTTAGTTTATTTTACAAAGTCAGTGAATTTAGACATCTCTTTTTATTTTTCAGTTAGGATTACTGTAGCTCAATTGTTAGTTAGGGAATAGTCCATTTAATTAGGGAAATAAGAGCCAACTGTTCCTACAAGTCTTGGAATACCAAATGAATATAGTTATTAACAAAAGTAGGAATTTTGTAACCATATTCTGTATCAGTTGGATTAACTGTAAACTCCAACTGAAAATAGAAAACTATAAAGACAAATCAAATGTAACGGAATGGGGTTCAATTCAGTAGAGAAGAGTTGGGTTAATTAAGAAGAAAAAGAAATAGAAATAGTCAGAGCATTCAAACAGAAAGCCATTGTCCATCTATATCATCTGTATAAGTGATTGCTTAAGTGAATTTACGTTCTTACTATTTGTTAAATTACTGTACAAATAATATTCATTAATTTTTTATTGCAACTATGCAAACATGAGTCACAGTCAAATATTAAGCAAGCAGACGAAGTCACAGTGATTCACAGTTACAAAACCAGCAGTCATCGATTCATTCTCGCACGCAGTTGAACAAGAGTTCCAGTATATATCATTCAGAAAACGAAGGCAGGGGATTTGCATATGAACATTCACAATTTTTTCCAGCGTTCGAAGACATAAAGGACAACCGACAATCCAGAACCCAAATGCGCAGAGGTAACTAAAACTATACATTCTCTTTTATATTCAAAGTTTTCATTTAAATCATCGAAGGACCGAAATTACAGTAACTATTGGTAGAGCCAAACAACATTACGGAAGGCAAAGTCCATCAATATATACACATAGCAGAGTACGACTTATAGTCGGAAAAGCTTGTGAATTAGAAAACCCAGAACCAGGGTTTGATCAAGAACAACCAACCAGTGGTTCCAAACTCTTATACATTTCATACAGGAGCAACGAAAACACAAATACAGTCGAATAAAGGCACACAGTGACCAAGGACGTAGACCAGAAGATGGGTCTTTAATAACCATTGAGACTGCATCCAAATATTGGGGTTTCAGGCCTACCTAGAAAGAGAACGATAGAACAAACTAAGCGCTGGAAGACACGCCGCCCAGGTCACCAACAGAGACCTGCAAAGACACAAACGCATGTGCATTAGAACGGACAGTATGAAGAAAACTCAAGGGAAATGTGAATACCTGTAGGAAGATAAAAACCCAAAGAGATTTACCTGGAAAGCGCAACCGAATACAATTGTATGACAACCTAAATGAGACCGAGAGACTGTCGACCAAAGGAACGAATTGGGTTAGTTCCAGGACGAGAGGGTAAGTCATATTGAAGCAGGGACGAGAGTAGTTACCTTTTCCAAACAGGAGACGCGTACCCGAGAAGTCCTGTGCTTCCAGACCAATACAGTGCCGCACTGTGAGCAAGCCGAACAACCGCAAGCAAACAATACCCAAACAGGATTCGAACCAGAGACATCAAAGAACCAGAAGAAACACAACCAAATACAGTGACTGCTATTGACGGCTACGAAGGAACCCGAGCAAGAATCATAATATATATACAGACAACAGATATAATAACCATAACCAGAGTCTACCAATATACTCAGGAACCCACGCACGCAAGGGAGAGAAGAACAACAAAATCACTTACCGAAGTCAAGCCACGGAACCAGGCCGAGTAGCCTTCACAACCAAAAACCGTTGCCATTAAACGTGTAAACAGATTGACCAGCGGCGGATTCGAGTTTTCAGATAGCACCAGGAGCCGAACATACCCACAGCACAACGCACACAGTATTCTATCACAGAGACCAACAAACCCTCGGCTGGAGCAGAATACCTCAGAGCAAAAACCACCGAAGAACAATCGAGAAAATGCCGTGAAGAGTTAGGGTTAAGGAGCGTAAGGTGGATGGGAACCATTTCGAGGCAACGTACAGACATTTACTCCTCGCATTCAATTCTCCAGCTACCAACTTCACGAAACCCCGCGGACAAAGATTTTTGTTCGCCACGTAAACCTCCCAACTACACATAACAGTGCAAAGTGTGTGCCAAGTGGGCTGAGTCCCATCAGAGTGGTATCAGAGCAGGTTAAGTTGAAGAGATTTGGAAAAAAATGGATGTAGGTAGATGAGGACGAGGCCGAGGTGCTCGTAGAATGGCAGATGAGGCATTACGAGAAGAACTCAGAGTTCTTACTGCTCGGTTGGAAGCAGTAGAGGCAGGCAGGAGAAGAGATCCAGAAATGGGTGATGTGAGTGAAGAAGAAGTGGAAGTGGCAGCAGAGGGGCTTGAAGGCGAATCAGCAGAAGTGAAATTACTGAAGTCTATCTTATTGTCAAATAGCAGACCAAAACCAGAACTCCCGACTTATGATGGTAGTTTGTCTATTGATGTTGTGTTAGATTGGATTAGTGAGATGGACAAGTATTTTGAATTCGAGGAAGTTAGTGAAGACCGTAGAGTCAAGTTTGCAGCAACAAAGCTGAAAGGACATGCAGCTCTGTGGTGGGACAGTGTCCAGAATGAGAGAAAGAGGTTGAACAAAACACCAATTAAAACTTGGACAAGGATGTAGCTAAATTGAAGGGCAGATTCCTGCCAAGGGATTATCAAATTGCGTTACATAGACATGTACAGAACTTGAGACAGAGGGGACTGACTGTGAAAGAGTATACAGAGGAATTTTATCGAGTGAATTTGTGAGCTGGATACACAGAGGATACGGCAGAAAGGACAACCAGATATGTTAATGGACTGAGGATGGATATTTTGGATGAAATAAGAATTTTGTCTCCAAATAATACTGAGGAGGCATACCAGAGCGCAATTAAAGCAGAGGAGAAAATTAACCGAAGACAGAATGCCTGGAGAGGACGAGGGTTTACCAGAGGAAGAGGCCAGTCCTATGGCAGGGGCCGAACTGCCAACAACAGCGAGGAAGCCAGCAGTTCAAGGACTTCGGGAACAACAGAAAAAGGAGACGAAACGAGAGGTGGCAGATCGTTCCAATGCGGCAGAGGAAATGGCTGTGGAAGGGGAACTGGTTATCAATGCTATAGATGCCACAAGTGGGGGCACCTCTCGTTTGAGTGCCCAGAAACAGATTCAGCTGGACAGCGAGGCGCATATGTGGCGCAACCGGAGGAAGCAGCAGCACTCCCTCAAGAGGCAGAAAATTCCCCAGAAACGGGAGAAGATTTAGTGCTGCATAAGGTATTACTGAAACTAGTTTATGAGAGTGTCAAACAGACGCAACGGAAAGCTCTGTTCAGGACAATTTGCAAATCGTAGGGTAAGTGCTGTAAGATGATAATCGACAGTGGAAGTATGGACAATTTGGTGTCCACAGAGATGGTGGAGAAGTTGGGACTGAAGCGTTTAAAACACCCCAGTCCGTATCGAGGTTCATGGCTACAAATGGGGCACCAGTTACTGGTGGACGAACAGAGTGAGGTTGAATTTCAAATAGGACGATATAAGGATAAAATCATTTGCGACATTATGCCGATGGACGTATGTCACATCTTATTGGGCAGACCTTGGCAATATGATAGAAAGGTGACACACGATGGAGTGATGAACTGTTATAAGTTCGAAAAAGATGGGATCAGGCATACCCTTGTGCCTATCAGAGAAGAGAAGGAAACAACTGAAGTAAATGAAACCAAGGCATTGCTAATGAGCGGAAAAAAGTTTTTAAAGTAGGTTGAGAACAGTGAAATAAGTTATGCTGTAGTCAAGAAGACAAGAATAGTCCTCTTGCATACAGAAATAACAGATTTACCTATAGAAATACAACAGATGTTGGAAGAATTTACAGATATAGTAGTGGATGACTTGCCAGACAAGTTACCTCCCAAGCGGAGTATCAGTCACCATATTGACTTCATACCTTGAGCTAGCTTACCAAATAATGCAGCCTATCGAATGAGCCCCAAGGATAATGAAGAAATCAAGAAACAGGTGCAGGAACTATTGGACAAAGGTTTAATCAGAGAAAGTTTGAGCCCATGTGCTGTACCAACAGTTCTCGCCCCCAAAAAGGGAGGAGAGTGGTGGATGTGCACCGATTCCAAGGCCATCAATAAAATCACCATCCGGTACAGATTTCCGTTACCGTGTATGGATGATATGATGGGCTGTTTGAGTGGGGCAGCTTACTTCTCTAAAATAGACTTAAAAAGCGGATATCACCAGATTCGGATACGAGAGGGAGACGAGTGGAAGACAACTTTTAAAACAAAAGAAGGATTATATGAATGGTTGGTCATGCCGTTCGGGTTGAGCAATGCACCCAGCACATTCATGAGACTCATGAATGAGATGTTAAAGGAGTATATTGGGAAATTTGTAATTGTTTATTTGGATGACATCCTTATTTTTAGCAAGACGAAAGAAGAACACTTCTGGCATGTGCGCAAAGTGTTGGAAAAGCTACAGCAAAACAAGTTATTAATAAATTTGAAGAAATGCATGTTTCTGCAAAGAGAGTTAATTTATCTGGGATTTGTGATAGCAGAAAACAAATTGAAGATGGTTCCGGAAAAGGTAACAACAATAATAAATTGGCCGTCACCAAAAAATTTGTTTGAGGTACGTAGTTTCCATGGATTGGCAAGTTTCTATAGGAAGTTTATTAAGAATTTCAGCAGAATTTGTGCTCCTATGTTGGAGACCATAAAAAAGGCCAGCCAACCTTTTCGATGGACAGAAGCAACATAAAAAAGTTTTCAGCTATTGAAAAAAAGGATAACAGAAAGACCGATTCTCAGGCTACCAGATTTTCAAAAATTATTTCAGGTACGTTGTGATGCTAGTGGAACAGCAATCGGGGCTGTACTCAGTCAGGAGGACAGACCTGTAGCATTTTTCAGTGAAAAACTGAATGAGAGTAGGCAAAAGTACTCCTCATATGACAAAGAATTTTACACAGTGGTACAGGCTCTAAGACACTGGAGGCATTATTTGTTAGGGAATGAGTTCGTGCTGTTTTCAGATAATTCTACATTGCAATATGTAATGCAACAACAAAAACCCAATCATAAACATGCCAAATGGGTGGAGTACTTACAGAGTTTTAATTTTGTGCTGAAACATATCAGTGGACAAGAAAATAAGGTGGCCGACGCATTAAGTAGAAAAGCCCTACTTTTGTAGGAAAGCACTGTAAAGGTTTTGGGTTTTGAACATTTACGAGATCTTTACAAAATAGACACAGATTTCAGAGAAGCCTATGAGGCATGCCAGAACCCTTTGATAAGGAGTAATAGTCCTTGGTTAGATTACAATATACAGGAAAAATTGCTCTTTAAGGGAGGACAATTGTGTATCCCCAGTTGTTCCATGAGGGAGAACATTATTCGTGAAAAACACAGCGGGGGTTTGGCTGGACACTTCGGTATAGATAAGACCTTGGAGCAACTTAGTCATTTCTATTTTTGGCCAAGAATGCGACGAGACGTATAACGTTTTGTGATTAAGTCTAAGGTGTGTCAATTAGCGAAGGGACATAGCCAGAACACATGATTATATACGCCATTACCTGTTCCAGGCAGACCTTGGGATTTGGTGAGTTTAGATTTTGTTTTGGGACTGCCGAAAACGTAGAAAGGTTATGATTCAGTGATGGTAGTGGTGGATCGTTTCTCAAAAATGGCACATTTTGTACCTTGTCGGAAAACTAGTGACGCCACTCACGTGGCCCACTTGTTTTTTAATGAGATTGTCAGACTACACGGGTTACCAACAACCATCCTATCAGACAGAGACATGAAGTTCACGGGACATTTTTGGCGTACCTTATGGAAAAAAATGAACACCCAATTAAGCTACAGTTCTGCTTATCACCCACAAACCGATGGGCAGACAGAGGTTGTGAACAGAAGTTTGGGAAATCTGTTACGCAGCTTAGTCGGGGAGAATTCTCGGATGTGGGACCGAGTGCTAGCGCAAGCAGAGTTTGCTTACAATGATTCGCCAAATCGTAGCACGGGTCTCAGTCCCTTTCAGATCCTATATGGCATGCACCCTTGTGGAGTGCATGAACTTCGGGATCTTGGTTTACAGGAACGACGGAATGCGGATGGAGAAGATTTTGCTAATGCAATGAGGGATTTACATGACCAGGTGAAAGCAAAATTACAGGATAGCAGCTCAAAATATAAGGAACATGCAGATCTAAGAAGAAGAGAAGTTCATTTTGAGATAGGGGATGAAGTTTTGGTACACCTACGTAAGGAACGTTTCCCTAAGGGTACGTACAATAAACTCAAGTACAAGAAGATAGGGCCTTGTAAGATCTTGCGAAAGTTTTCAGCAAATGCCTACGAAATACAACTACCACTTGGAGTAGGCATATCACCTATCTTCAATGTGGCTGATCTGTTTCCGTATGCAGGCGATCTGTTGAAGGAAAAGAAGGATGAACCCGGAAAATCCACGCGGAACACCCAGGAAGACGGAGAAACTTAGAAAAGACAAATGCCTTATGTCCAACCTCCTGAGATCGAAGGCATCCTCGAAACTCAGGTAGTTAGGCGTACTCGACGGAAAAATTATTTTCAGTACCTGGTCAAGTGGAAGAACTGTCCGATTGAGGACAGCTCATGGCTTGACGCCAGGCAGATCGAACGAACAGGAACGTTGGTAGAGGAGCTCATGAACCGGAGTCATGATGTCTTTTCACCCCGGGAGCCTGATGCAGGAGCATCCAGCTCACCGTAATTGGGTAGAAAGAATTCCAACCAGGTTCAAAAGCTAGTGATCAATTGGACTGTTAAATTCTTACGGAAATAATTTTTCTTTTAGTTTATTTTACAAAGTCAGTGAATTTAGACATCTCTTTTTATTTTTCAGGTAGGATTACTGTAGCTCAATTGTTAGTTAGGGAATAGTCCATTTAATTAGGGAAATAAGAGCCAACTGTTCCTACAAGTCTTGGAATACCAAATGAATATAGTTATTAACAAAAGTAGGAATTTTGTAACCATATTCTGTATCAGTTGGATTAACTGTAAACACCAACTGAAAACAGAAAACTATAAAGACAAATCAAATGTAACAGAATGGGGTTCAATTCAGTAGAGCAGAGTTGGGTTAATTAAGAAGAAAAAGAAATAGAAACAGTCAGAGCATTCAAACAGAAAGCCATTGTCCATCTATATCATCTGTATAAGTGATTTCTTAAGTGAATTTACGTTCTTACTATCTGTTAAATTACTGTACAAATAATATTCATTAATTTGTTATTGCAACTATGCAAACATGAGTCACAGTCAAATATTGAGCAAGTAGACGAAGTCACAGTGATTCACAGTTACAAAACCAACAATCATCGATTCATTCTCGCACGCGGTTGAACAAGAGTTCCAGTATATATCATTCAGACAACGAAGGCAGGGGATTTGCATATGAACATTCACAATTTTTTCCAGCGTTCGAAGACATAAAGGACAACCAACAATCCAGAACCCAAATGCGCAGAGGTAACTAAAACTATACATTCTCTTTTATATTGAAAATTTTCATTTAAATCATCGAAGGACCGAAATTACAATAACTATTGGTAGAGCAAAACAACATTACGGAAGGCAAAGTCCATCAATATATACACAGAGTAGAGTACGACTTATAGTCAGAAAAGCTTGTGAATTAGAAAACCCAGAACCAGGGTTTGATGAAGAACAACCAACCTGTGGTTCCAAACTCTTATACCTTTCATACTGGAGCAACGAAAACACAAATACAGTTGAATAAATACACACAGTGACCAAGGACCTAGACCAGAAGATGGGTCTTTAATAACCATTGAGGCTGCAACCAAATATTGGGGTTTCAGGCCTACCCAGAAAGAGAATGACAGAACAAACTAAGCGCTGGAAGACACGGCGCCCAGGTCACCAACAGAGACCTGCAAAGACACAAATGCATGTGCATTAGAACGGACAGTATGAAGAAAACTCAAGGGAAATGTGAATACCTGTAGGAAGATAAAAACCCAAAGAGATTTACCTGGAAAGCGCAACCGAATACAATTGTATGACAACCTGAACGAGACCGAGAGACTGTCGACCAAAGGAACGAATTGGGTTAGTTCCAGGACGAGAGGGTAAGTCATATTGAAGCAGGGATGAGAGTAGTTACCTTTTCCAAATAGGAGACGCGTGCCCGAGAAGTCCTGTGCTTACAGACCAATACAGTGCCGCACTGTGAGAAAGCCGAACAACCGCAAGCAAACAATACCCAAACAAGATTCGAACCAGAGACATCAAAGAACTAGAAGAAATATAGCCAAATACAGTGACTGCTATTGACGGCTACGAAGGAACCCGAGCAAGAATCATAATATATATACAGACAATAGATATAATAACCATAACCAGAGTCTATCAATATACTCAGGAACCCACGCACGCAAGGGAGAGAAGAACAACAAAATCACTTACCGAAGTCAAGCCACGGGACCAGGCCGAGTAGCCTTCACAACCAAAAACCGTTGCCATTAAACGTGTAAACAGATTGACCAGAGGCGGATTCAAGTTTTCAGATAGCACCAGGAGCCAAACATACCCACAGCACAACGCACACAGTATTCTATCACAGAGACCAACAAACCCTCGGCTGGAGCAGAATACCTCAGAGAAAAAACCACCGAAGAATAATCGAGAAAATGCCGTGAAGAGTTAGGGTTAAGGCGCGTAAGGTGGACGAGAACCATTTCGAGGCAGCGTACAAACATTTACTCCCTGCATTCAATTCTCCAGCTACCAACTTCACGAAACCCTGCGGACAAAGATTTTTTTTCGCCACGTAAACCTCCCAACCACACATAAAAGTGCAAAGTGTGTGCCAAGTGGGCTAGGTCCCATCAAATAGTCCTACATGTGTGAGTAATGAGGGATGATGAGACATCCACTCATTCCATGGTGGTGAACAATGCACGTCAACTTGTGGGAAGCATGAATTTTGGCTATAAACTCTGATTGAGGTGTTTTTTACTAAAGTTGGAAAAGTCTTGTCGTGTAGATGAACATCAAAGGTATGGGCACAAGTTTTGATCACTACAATTCTGAAAAACATCATTTGATGCCTCAAAATGACTCCAAAAGGTTCCAAACCCCAATTTTCTTCATGGGGGGCTATTACTAAAATGTTTGTTGCATGCCAATTCCTTATTTTTTCCACCTAGAAAATACCAAGATAAATGACAAATTATAGGATGATCCGATTTGAAGTAGAACGCCTAAACAAAGGAAAAACAATCAAGGTATGCACACTTAAATAAAAACCCTTCATCTTCGTGAGAATCCACACATTAAGGTTCAATGGAAATTCAAGATGTAAAACCCCCCAAAGCAAGTTGTGTAGCTATTAAAAAAAAAAGATATAAAAGTCAATTAGAACCCTCATCGAAATACATTGAAAAAGCAAAAATTATCAAAAATCTTACCCTAAAGAAAAAATATTTAGATAATAATAACAAAAATAATCCTTCATACATATTATATCTTTATTATTTATACATAAAATAAATAATGATATTTATATATATATAATTTATATATCTATATAATATATATAATATATATATTTAAATTTTACATACACAATAAAATATAATAAATTAATATAACCAACACTGCACAACTCATTTATTTTGATTCGTTTTAACTTTATTGATTTGAATTAGGAGTACATCGTGATCCATCGATTTCAATTTTTAGGTTTTGAGTTAATTGGAAGAAATGTAATATAATAATATAAAAATCTTTATATAAATTAATATACTTATATTGAGATTTTATTAAATATTAAAATATTTATATAATATATTGAGAATATATAATTAAATAAATTTAAATTGAATTAGCGAAATACGAATTAATTGTAAATTTTCTCTTTTAGTTCTATTGTTCAAATAGGATGGAGGCTTGCAAAATGAACCAAATATCTAAAATGTACATACCTATCAATAAACCACTGTTTATAACAGAAAAGAAGTATATTATTGTAACGGTAAATTATGGCTAATAATTTATGAAACATGGATATAATTAATAAATTTAATATAAATTAAATAAATATTTTATTAATATAAATTATTTATTTATCAAACTATTAGATTATATATATTTAACTAATTTTTTAATTATTGGTAAACTCAGCGTCGTGAAAAATCTAATAATAAAATAAAAAGAAAATATTTACGCTTGGACTAAATAGATCCATGAGGTTTATTTTTAATAATTATGAGATCCAGTGAACACAATTGGTCATTGTCAACGGACGAATCGATTGCATGTCAAATCGGGGATCATTCAGATGGAATGGAAACGGTCAACAGCCCGGCGGTTTGTGGAATGGCGCACTAACGACAGTGACTCTGAATTGTCTTGTTGAATATTGGAGCTTTTTACTAATTTTTGTAAGAGATCTAGCGTTCAAGTTGTGATGTGTCTGGTAGGTACGGAAGTTTGAGAATGTGGTTTAATAGTTAGGTAAGAAAATTTGGTTTAGTTTAGATTGTGTATATTCGGAAATTATTTACATATTATTTTTTAGTTGAAAATAAATATGAACAAAAATTTATGAAAATGAAAAGGAGTTGTTTTTAAAGAGATTTTTGAAAGCTTTTCTCGTGGGTTTTTCTGGTCAAAATCCAGCAGCAATTTATTGAAATTGCAAGTTTGATAGCTAATTTCTGCACAATCGGTTGTTCAGGGTGCTGAATCCAAATATGCAGTTAAAAAACCATTTTAAATAATACAAATCAAGATTTAACTTCAATTTTTTCCACCCATCACCAGAATCTCCAAAAAATCACACTAAAAACAATTCCAAATGAAAATAGTTTTACAAAGATGTATCAATCTAAATGACAACAGAATTGTGCACTCTTTTAACCAATAACAATCCAAAAATACAAACTAATAATCATTTGATTATTATTAACCAATAGCAATCCAAAAATACAAACTAATGAATAATTGATTAAATTTTAACAAATACAAAATCAAAAGCTTTATATCACATCAAAATACAAATGAACAACTACTTTACTCAGATGTACTTTACTTTGTCTTCAGAATTTGATAATTCTGTTTTATAATTTATTTTGCGTTTTCAACCAGCGATATATTTGAGTGGGTGGTTTGTCTGTGAACATTTCGGTAGAAGTTCGAGTCCTGAGTTAATTGTTTCTATTTTTAATAAGCAAGATATGTGGATGGTTTGTATGTGCACATTTCAGTACAGGTTCGAATCGTGAATTAAAGTGTAGAATCATCATTTTTCTATTTATAATATTTTATTTATTATTATTATATATTTGAATATGTATTATGATTTTATTTTAATATATTTATAAAAAATTGTAATGATTGAATGCATTGATGTGTAGGTTTCTTTATAATAGATATGTTTTTTATATGGAGAGTAATTATTTGTATTTATATTTATAGTTAATATGTAATAAATTTGTGTATTTATTATCATATTGATATAATTATTTTATTAAAATAATAGTTAAATAATTATTTTTTTTAATTTAATTTTAATTTTAATGTAAAATTGACCATTTCATTTTCTTAATTTTATTATTTCATTTTGCATTTGCTTGACTCTCAATCTTTGAAGGATATGGTTCTTCTAATACAAGAACATTTCACACACTTGGAGAAATTCCATGGAAAATTTCTCTTCGACCAGTTGTCTTGATTACTTTGTACCCCTATTGGCTTCTTTGTTTCTAATATTTTGGAGGACTTTTCTCTTTGTACTTTAGCAAAAATAATCTCTATATTAACATTGCTTTCTAACATTTATTCCTCCATCTCGTGTACTTTCGTCATGGCTTCCTACAGTACATTAATTTGTAAAATTTATAGCATACTTAATTTTTAATGGCATTGCATTTTTGTAACAACCAAATATGACTTGGTCACTAGGGCTAGTATCTTGAGGTATTTGTTGTGGGGTCTTCAAAACTCAAAAATTAAAATCTCTAACCTTCTTATTCTTTTCAACATGGATCTAGGTAAATTGGGTAAGCAAGGTATGATCTGCAATAGGTTGGGCATACCTTCCTATAAAGGCTTCTTTTATATCGTCAACAAAGGTAATTAAAACAACAAGGAATGAATGATACTAGTAATAGGTAGGTCCCTTTAGAGTTTGAAGAAATACTCTAACCATGACATTTCATGTACAATCCCTTATATGTCACCAATAGCCAAGAATTGATCCATATGTTTGTTTAGATTCATAACACCATCCCCATTGAGTACAAGTAAGCCTCCAGGGGGTATAGTAGGAACGAGATGTTGTTCAACTTGTAAGGAAAGAGGACTTACCCTTCTTCATCTTTGATTCCCCGTATTTTCACCCTCTCGTCTTTCTTCCCATCTTTCTTCTTGGTTTTCCATCTCTTCTTTTTTCAGGTGGCAAGAAAACATAGGTTTCTTCTTTTTTGGAAGCACTAGCCTTTTCATAAAGCTTCTTTTTTAGGCTTCTTGTTAAGGGCCTCTTTGGATTCTATGAATCCTCCAACTTCAAATTTATCCCTTAGTAAATTTGTCTTTTTGGATTTTGAAGCACAATTAACTCTTGTTGAACTAAAACTCGCAAATGTATTTCAATCTCTTCTCGAGTTCTTGTAATCTCTAATATCAAATTATACAATTGATCTAATATTCTCCTTTGGTCTTCCAGTCCAATGGGAAGATGAGGTTGGACTGGGTTAGGATGAATCATCTACTAGGCATAAAATATTAACCTTTCAATCTCTAATGCAGTCATAAAAAATGTTGATCTCTTTTTCTAATAGGGAAAAAATTCAACCTCCCACAACATGTTTCCATGTTCCCTTGACATTTTTATAGAGGTGGAAACTGTCTATTGATCACACTTTAATATTATTATAACTTGAATACTATAGATTAAACATTCAACACATCCACCTATGAGTGGACCAGGTGTTTTCCAAAGTAAAAATGAAATGATAAAAAAATAAATTATGTACTCACAAATCCATTCCACAATGTCATCCATAAACATATATGAGAAAAATATTTGAAGTAAATAACATAAATATAAAGTATTATTCTACACACTTAGAGAACTATAAAACGATATCACACATTTGAAATTGTAAGACCATAGGAAAAATTCCAAGAAACTCTTAATTCTTATTTGAAATTTATTTTTTTTGAATCACAAATGAAATGCCTTCCTAAAATAAGCTCTCTACGAGAGTCAAATAATAATTTGCGGACTTAAAGTTTCAAAATAAATTCAATTTCCTAAATCACAAGCACAAAATTTTGCTACTTAAATGTAAACTAAAATGCATTTGTCCTTAAGGGATTGGGATTGGGCCCATTTGTATCAAATAGTAATGATAAAGGTACGTGGAAGAAAGATAGATAATACAGTCAAGGATTAGCTTTAGAAAACATCTAATAATTCAATAAAGTCAAATTAATTGAAGACTAAGAAGAGAGTAGGGAATTGATTCAAAGAAAAATAAAGACTCCGAAAATTGCAAAAGGATCACAAGTGGAGTGAATCCTCTCTCATGCAGTTGTTGTAGAAGAAGTTATATAGAATTAGCTTCCTGATTGTCAAGCAATTATTATGGACTAATGAATTCATTTAAGAACTTCTTGAGCCATTCTTAAATGTAGTCTTTCATGGGTGGGATGGTTATGTCTTGTCTCACTCTCAAAATAATATTTCATCTTCTATTTCCTTTTCATATAACTGCAATTGCATACTATTAGCAATTTATTTATTATTGTCATTGATAAATGTGACCAACCACTTCTTGATTTCAGGTTCAGGAAACTTGTGTATATTGTCGAAGTCAACCCAATGATACTTTTATGGCACTCAATTATTATTTTAAAACATATTTAGGGATCTTTATGGAGTCCCTAATCATTCAGGGGCCTTTAAGGTATTCAAAAATTTTAATGGCTTTAAAGAAACTACTACTTTTGTGGTCAATAATGCTTGAAGATATATCAAGGGCGTCTTTGAGCATTTTAGTCCTATTAGAGCATCCTAGTTTGATTTGTTTAATTCTTTTTGCGGTAGGAAAACCATGTTGATGTATCTAAATTTCACTAAGAGAGTTGATTTTATTCACAGATATATTTAAATTAGTTTTAGCAAATCATTGATCATTTTCAAAATCCCTTCGTAGATATTAAGAAAAATATGTGTAAATAATTTTCCCATGGTTTCTCTATGATTTCAAGTCAGTTATTAATGTTCACGGTGACATATGTCATGATTCATGTCAACAACTGATCTGAAAATGGGGCTCTTAGGCTTCTTGTCTAGCTTACAAGAACCTCCCCCACTTCCAAATCTTGAATATTCCCAAGTCTATTTGATTAACCAATGCGGAATTAAGAAATGCTTGAAATTATAGGTGTATGCTTGTGTTTATTTTTGACTGTTAAGTGCTTTAAAATCTGTTGTGTATGCTGATATTTAAATGTGCTTGAACATTAATATAAATGCATATAATAGCGAATAATGCAGCAGTAAACAAACACATGAGACAACAATTTAATTAGGAGTTCACCCACAACTCTTGGGCTACATCTCCGTGAGCTCTAGTCAACTCAACTAGGCTCTCTGGGATTATGGTGTAAGTCTTTTTTACAAGCTCTTAGACCAACTCCTGTTGTTTTACACAAAAAAAATGGGTTCAGACACCATTTAATCCCCTCTAGCTCTTGAAGCTCTAGCTCCTGGCTCTTGCTCTTGGCTCTGGCTCTTTGGCTCTTGGTTCTAGCTCTTAGCTCTGAATCCGGCTCTTTGCTCTGGCTCTTTGGCTCTTCGCTCTGGCTTCTTTTTTCCTTCTATCAGAAAAACAGTCCTCTTGGCTTTTCACTTGGCTTCCAAGTGACCCCGTAGGCTACTCTTTTGCTTCTGCGCTGCTGTCTCAGCGCTGCCTATTTGTGCTTAGCTTCAGCAACAAACAAGAACTTGGCCACCACCAAATAACTCAGTCGCCCTTGTTATCTGTCATTCTATGGCTTTAAGCCAAATCACGCTGCCTCTTTAGCTTCTGCTTCGCAGCAAAACCCCAACAGCAACCTTCAACAGCAATAGCAACCCCAGCCATCGTCAACAATTCAACAGCCCATAGTCTTTGACATTCACAGCTTAAAAACCAAATCGGTGTTGTCTATTGGTTTCAGATTCTTGTCTCTTGGTCTCCCTGGCCTTCATCTGCTTCGAATCCCTCTTCCAAGTGTTATACAATGATTACTTACTGCCAAAAGGGGAGGTGGCCACCATTTCTGTAACATAAGGGGCAATCAGCGCTTGGAATCCTTAGTAACAGTCGTTCTTTGTTTACAGAGAGAATGTTGTGAAAACACGGGAAAGTCCACAGAAAACACAGTTCCCGGACTTCAAATATTCATAACTGTGCCCTATTCTCCCATTGGGTTTGCTTATTGGTCTCTGTCACTTATCGCAATGGCTCTGTCCCTTTGTATTTCGTTAAATAACAAAATATGTGTAAATACATTGAAAAATGGCATTTGGCGGATCTCAAATCTTATGAGATAGTGCCTATTTTTCCATCAGGTCCGGCTAATCTCTTATCGCACATATACAACATATGTGGCCTCGCTCCAATGTGTTGTGGCGATGCGATACTGCAGTGCGACAAGTCACAATCGCAGATCACACAAGTTTGAGGCCTCTTCTATGCTAGCACCAATTGCGATCCGCCAATATCGGCGATTGCGATATCACATCGGCTTGGTCCCTTTGCATATTATGTTGCCGATCTCTGCTGACTGCCATCACCGATTGCGATATCAATGCTTCATTGCTACGATTCGCTCTCGCCCATTGATCTTTTAGATCTAACGGCCCTTGAGCGTTAATGCCTCATTTCCTCTTAGACCAATCAGAGTGGGCCACGTGGCCCAATTCTGGCTTGCTATGTGTCAACAATGGATTGGCCCATGAGCCTATACTAAAAATCAAAATTTTCAATATAGTTCAAAATTTAATGAAATTTCCTCCTTTTCTAAGGACATTGGGCAATTTTCATTTTACAATAACTCCTTCATCCGGAATCTATTTTTTCCCATTCAAGTTGTGTTGGATTTAGAATGAGAAGATCTCTGTAATGAGACTATTTCTAGGAGCAACTTGCAATTTTTATTTTCCTCTGATTTACAAAGGATTTGTGCCATTTGGCACCTTTTACCTCTTGCATGAAGTCTTTTAGACTTAGAGGTTTATCCAGGATCCATTTTGGATCACGCCTTCCCACTAAAAGAACTTTTGGTCTCCAAAAGACTGATACACTGATCTAAATAGTAAATGAGAGTGACTCACACTCTTCTTTCAACCTCCCTACACTTGCCTTTGCATAGTGCCTCTGGACCAAAGTTTCTGACCACTTCCCTTCTCTGGATGGGCTGGTCTTCTTGGGAAGAAATGTCTTCCTTCTTTCCTTCCTGTAGAACTTCTACTGAAATGGTCATAGAAGGTAGTTTGAGCTTCTTTGCCTTGATCATTAATCCAAGGTGGCTCAGCAAATGTGAAGTACATCTACTCCACAAAACTTTCATTTGTACCTGTTTGAAAAGATGCCAACAACAACTGTTAACAACAACATGCATATAGACAACAGCTAGATGGACTAACTCCTGCTTCAACAAAAGAAATAGATTTCACATCTTGTGAACACCTCCATGTCTTACATCTACATACAGATGATGGAATCGATAACAAGCCCACAAAACATGCCTTTAAACCAAATGACTCTTCAAGTCAAGCATGTAGAAAAGACCATTAGGACTCTTTTCAAAAGATGAAACACTTCATCATTATGTCCATTTGGAGACCAAGTTAACTTCTTTCAAGTCAACATGGCATCACATGCATGTCAACGCAACCAACCCTACAAGTTAATGACACATACATGTTCACAAACAAGGAAATCATGAACATCCCTGTGTTCATGCATCTCATGCTCATGCATGCATTTCATCCTTCAACTTTCACTTAAGCACATTGTACTTTCCAAGCTGAAATGAAATATAATGTAGATGCATTAATAGACATGCAATCTCAATCATATAAGAACTCTAACCATTCCTTACTAATCCCTTTCAAAGGTACTACCTTTGTCTACACATCAACATCATCATGTGAATCATTTTGAGACACATCATGCATGGAATCTTCCTTTCCATTTCTACCATCTTCTCTTTCCACTTTCTTTAGCTTTGGTGGAAGCATTGCTGGGTTTACTGTCCAACATTTTGTAGCAAGATGTCCTTGCTTATGGCAGTAAGTGCACTGCATGTGCATCCTCTTGATAGCATGATTTACCTTGTCTAATGGACCTTTGGCTACTTTCTTCTTTTCCTTCTTATGCTTCCTGTATGTAGCCATTCTCTTCCAACATCTAGAAACATCATGGTTATCCAAACCACAAAGGGAACATGCAATTTTTTTCCCATACATATGTGGAAATTCATCATGCTTTGAAAAATCGAAAGGAATATAATTAGAACTAGATTTATACCTTGACTATTTCACCTTTATTTACTTCATGAGGAGGTGAAGCAAATGAAGAAGTGGCTCCCTTTAGAACACCATCAAACTCTTCAAGGCTATTAGAGTCTCCCCAACTCTATGGTTCAAGTATGTGCTTCTAAACACTTGCATCCTGAAATTGATGTTTCAAGCTATTGTATTCCTCTTGGATATAACCTTCACACTTCTGAGGCAGAGGACATGAAATGAAACTCCTTCTTGGGACTATTTCAATGGCTTTCATGGCAGCTTTGGAATTCTCTCCATAAGACTGTCCATAGCCAAGACCCAAATATTTAGGCCTTTCCTCAAACATTATTGGTTCAAAAATACCTTGTGCATGCTTTCCCTTGCCCTTTCCTTCATATCCCATCTTGGACATTAGCTTGGAACCTATGCCTTTAGTATGTTTTTCAAAAGAACCAATATAAGCATTCTCAGAGGAATTTGAAGATAAATTGGAATGGCTTACCTCTTCTTCAAGTTGGTACTTGACTAAGGCTTCTTGCGCAACAAAGAGATATGTTTCCAACTCATGCATCCTCTTCAGGTTCATATTTGCAATATGAAGTTGCTTCCCCATTTCCTACAGTTTGTCAGCAAGCAACTGCTTCTCTTCCTTCATGGAATTCGGCTGCTTTCTAAGCATGCTGCACTTCCTTCCATCATCATACATTTCTCTCACCATATCCATCATGGCGAACAACTCTTGCTTCATGTCTTCATCAAAGAATCTTGAATTTCAGGACCCACTTGTAGAAGTTGTCATTATGCGAATGAACAAAAAGACTTAAACAAGATAAATAAAGAGCTTATTTAAGCAACCTCTTGCAACAAACCTCTTCTGCTTTGGATTGCCTTGAGGTCCTTTGGGATAAGAAGAGTGCCTTTAGCCCTTCTTCCTATTTTTCCTTCTTGGACTGAGCTATCAATAGCTTTCCCTTCACCTCTGCAAACTCGGCAAATAGTCAGTCTGCAAACAAGCATACAATTAGCCTCTTGTTGTTCAAACACCTTTCAGACAAACAATCTTTCCTCTGTCAATCAAGCATTCTAATATAACCTTCTTAAAGGTGTGGTTAATCAATCTTAAGCTCTGATACCACCTGATCTGAAAATGGGGCTCTTAGGCTTCTTGTCTAGCTTACAAGAACCTCTCCCACTTCCAAAGCTTGAATATTCCCAAGTCTATTTGATTAACCAATGTGGAATTAAGAAATGCTTGAAATTATAGGTGTATGCTTGTGTTTATTTTTGTTACTATTAAGTGCTTTAAAATCTGTTGTGTATGCTGATATTTAAATGTGCTTGAACATATATATATATTATTATATATATATATATATATATATATATATATATATATATATAACAACGAATAATGCAGCAGCAAACAAACACATGAGACAGCATTTTAATTAGGAGTTCACCCACAACTCTTGGGCTACATCTCTGTGAGCTCTAGTAAGCTCAACTAGGCTCTTTAGGATTATGGTGTAATCCCTTTTTACAAGCTCTTGGCCCAACTCCTGCTATTTTGCACAAAAACAGTGGGTTCAAACACCATTTAATCCCCTCTAGCTCTTGAAGCTCTAGTTCCTGACTCTGGCTCTTGGCTTTGGCTCTTTGGTTTGGTTCTAGCTCTTGGCTTTGACTCTAGCTCTTTGGCTCTGGTGCTTTGGCTCTTTGGCTCTTCGCTCTGGCTTCTTTCTACCTTCTATCAGAAAAACAGTCCTCTTGGTTTTTCACTTGGCTTCCAAGTGACCCCGTAGGTTGCTCTTTTGCTTCTGCGCTGCTATCTCAGTGCTACCTGTTTGTGCTCGGCTTCAGCAACAAACAAGAACTCGACCACCATCAAATAACTCAGCCGCCCCTGTTATCTGTCATTCTATGGCTTTAAGCCAAATCACATTGCCTCTTTGGCTTTTGCTTCGTAGCAAAACCCCAATAACAACCTTCAACGACAATAGTAACCCCGGCCACCGTCAACAATTCAACAGCCCACAAGTCTTTGAAATTCACGGCTTAAAAAACAAATCGACATTGTCTGTTGGTTTCAGATTCTCATCTCTCGATCTCCCCGACCTCCATCCACTTTGAATCCCTCTTCTAGGCATTATAAAATCATTACTTGATGCCAAAAGGGGAGGTGGCCACCATTTCTGTAACATAAGGGGCAATCGCCGCTTGGAATCCTTAGTAGCAGTCGTTCTCTGTTTACATAGAGAACGCTATGAAAACATGGGAAAGTCCGCAGAAAACACAGTTCTCGGACTTCAAATATTCATAACTGAGCCCAATTTTCCCATCGGGTCTACTTATTGGTTGATGTCACTTATCGCAATGGCTCTATCCCTTTGTATTTCATTAAATAATGAAATATGTGTAAATACATTGAAAAATGGCATTTGGCGAATCTCAAATCTTATGAGATAGCACCTATTTTTCCATCGGGTCTGGCTCATCGCTTATCGCATATATATAACATATGTGGCCCTGCTCCAATGTGTTGTGCCAATGCGATACTTCTATGTGAAAAGTCAGAATTGCAGATCGCACAAGTCTGAGGCCTCTTCATATAATAGGGTCTATGCCAGCACCGATTGCTATCCGCCGATATCGGTGATCATGGTATCACATCAGCTTGGTCCCTTCGCGAATTATGTCACTGATCTCCACTGACTGCCACCACCAATTGCAATATCAATGCTTCATTGTTGCGATTCGCTCCCGTCCATTGATCTTTTAGATCCAACGGCCCTTGAGCGTTAATGCCTCATTTCCTCTTAGACCAATTAGAGTGGGCCACATGGACCAATTCCAGCCTACCATGTGTCCGCTATGTATTGGTCCATGAGCCTATACTAAAAATCAAAATTTTCAATATAGTTAAAAATTTAATGAAATTGCCTCCTTTTCTAACGACATTGGGCAACTTTCATTTAACAAGAACTCCTTCATCTGGAGTCCGTTTTCACCCATTCAAGTTGTGTTGGATTCAGAATGAGAAGATCTCTGCAATGAGACTATTTCTGAAAGAAACCTACAATTTTCATTTTCCTTTCATTTACAAAGGATTTGTGCCATTTGGCACCTTTTACCTCTTGCATGAAGTCTTTTAGACTTAGAGGTTTATCCAGGATCCATTTTTGGATCAACAACTATGTTTCTTTTTTTATCCTCTGGTGTGCGTTAGGTGTTACTGTTACTTCAGTTGCCTTAATAAATAATGGAGTCATGAATAAGGGTGTTGGAGTAGGAGATTATTCAATCTCATGTATTCCTTTCTTCAATATTAAATTTTTAGCTTCTTGCTCTGTTGTAGAATGTGCAAGAGCATCCATTATAGTCTGATACAATTTTAGGAGTCTAGAAGGTACAAATCATGAAATGTCCATTTCACTTTTCAGTTGACTCATTACTTTCTTCTTTTTTAGTTACACCTTTTAAAATTTCAACTCCTTAGTAGACTTATCATAATGGATGTCCTACATGGTCAATGATTTCTCTTTAAATGAGGTACGATCTTTAGTAGCCAGTTCTTCAACAAGATTTTAGGCTTCAACCATTCAGGTTACTACCCATTCTGAAACTACAATATTGTATACTTCCATATCCATGGGTCCTCTTGCATTCTATGACCCCTTTTTACTTGAATTTTTGCTTTTACATGATGAGATCAAATGTTATTTTTCTAGAGAAACGTGAAGTGGTTGCTCTTCTCCATCATTGACACCAAATTGTTGGTCATTGTTGTCTCCTCTTATAGAAATTGTTTCCTTTTCCCTCTATGTAGAAGAGGCACTTCAACCATTTGTAGTGCCTAAGTAGGATGAGAGCTTACGGTCCCTTTCCTTCTTTCCTTATTTGCTTCATTTTTCCTTCACTATTAGTACTTTCTTTAGTTGTAACATGGCCGAACGAGGTAGGTGTTTTAGAGACTTGATTCATTTTCACTTTCTTCTAAAATCCTTGTAAATAAATTGGCATATCCCATTGATGCCAAGTGACTAGAAAATGTATCTTCAAGGTGAAATATTGGGTAGATTCAACTTCAATTAAACTAAGGTTTCAATGATTTAACAAATTCTATAAAATAGGAAGAATTTCTTTAATTTTCCTATGGTAAAATGGATTATAATAAAATTCCTTTTCTTTTTCCTCTCTAAGAAAATCAGCCATGGGTGGTAGTTTCTACATATTTCAACAATAAAGTATCTTTCAAGAACAAACTTAGTGAGTAATAACACTTTTCCTTAATATTGATATATTTTGATGAGTATTATCCTCTCAGTCCTTGTATCTCCCTTTTGCTATTATAAAATATGTTGCATCATCATAAATCATTTTGGTTTTTTTTACTATTAGCATATGGTTGAACTTATAGGTGAAATGATGCTAGATTTGATAATGATGGAACGGGGAATTGTGCTTCCACAAGGCAGGATACGAAAATTGAGCTAGTTTCATATCTTAGTTCATATTATTTTTATAAGGTAGCCAATGGAATATATTCCATGAAATTAACTAAATTCTCATAGAATATCCATCCCCTCACCTTTGTGAGTGCAAGAAAGAAATGACTTCAACAAGCTTGAGCTACTATTGGGTTCTAGCAACTTCAAAATTCTTCTAAAAACCTTGGGAATGAGAAGCACTAGATTCTTATCTAAATTGAGTCTAATGGTTTTAGTCTTCAAATCAATTTTTCTTACACAATAGTGCATTATTTCTTTGAATTTGAATACTTTTCTGTCTCATGTAGCATTCACCTATGTTGTGTTCCAAATTTTACTTCTCTAATTTTATTCTAGGGCCAAGCTTAAGTACTATTGATACACAATATACCAATGGAAACTTTTATACTTTTATCTTTCCTAGATAATGAATTGGTTGTGTCTCCACAAATTGACTCCTTCCTTCCCTTATTTTCCATATTGCTCATTGGTTTAATGTATATGCTGGATCAATGATCCCTTAGTGGAAGTCTTACATGTTAAATCCTTGACTTATGATGTCTTTAATAGGATATCATCTTTTCATGTACCATCTTCATCGACACATGCGAGAATGATAATGGAAGTTAATAACTTACAACCAGTCTTAAAGAAATACCATAGGAACTAATTCATGTAATACAATATAAACACAATGACTTAAATAATTCACATAGTGCAAGCATAGGACGTGACACACATAATTCACATAACAAGATATCAAGGTGCAAGTGTATATGGTTCTCGTAGTACAATATCAAGAACCTTCTTCCACCTTGAAGATTGAAGTTTCTTAAATGAGATTTCAATTATCCTCAAAAATAAAATGATTGATTTTCATGAAGTACGGAATGAAAGCAAAAATATAAGTTATGGCATGTTATGTAGAAATATGGATATGTAGAGAGTTGCTTATGTGTGGGACTAAATGCATGGTAATAATGATGTGCAAGGTATTACATGTGTGGAAGGACAAATGTGTGCAAGAATGGTTGATGAATTGTTCTACACACAAAGGAAAATTAATAAGTGTTGGAAGTGCAAAAAACATGGTGCAGTTTTGGAAGTGTGCAGAGTGCAGAGTGAAGAGTATTTTTACATATTTGTCTTGAACAAATAACTAGGTCAAGAAAAAATTGGGGGTGGGAAAAATACAATAGGATTGAAAAAATACATCAATAAAAAGTTCTTTTCCTTGGCATCCTTCTTATGATTCATCTCTAAGTGTATCTTCCAACATTTTTTGTAACAATCCTGGTGAAAATTCCATGTAATCAAAAGCAAATAAAGGAAAAATAATAATCACGAATGATGCGACACTTATTCCAAGCTGAATGCTGGGAAAAATCCTAGTGATGGGGATCAGTTGTGATTGTTTATGGCTAAGGAAATTGTCAAAGGAAATGGGTAAGGCTTTGTAAAGGAAAACTGGAATTTTTGGCACAATTATTTATGAAAATAATGGAAATTACGAGAAAAGGGAGGTGAAATGTCGTAGGTTGCATGCGAGAGGCAAATTGAAAGAAAATAATGGAAAATTAAGAAAATAGAGGCCTCATTCATAAAAAGGCTTCGGAGTATAAGTTGGTAACCTTTTGTCAGTTTAGTTTTGGAACTCTCTCATTATTCTCTCTCTCTGTCATGCTCTTGGAGACTTAGAGTTTTTCTTGGAGCACTCTTGGTGGGTGTGGCATACTTGGATTCTTGGAGCAAGAAGGTAAAGGAAGAAAAGGAAAGCACAAGAGGGCATCGAGGTCAGCAGCTACATCAGATTTTCTTACACGTACCGAGTTGCATGTATGTTTCCTTCACTACTTTTGGCATGCATGGCATATGCATATGCATTTTTGTTTATGATCTATCATTAGCATGGAGGATGGTCAGGATTGGCAATGGATTTCTTAGCCTTTCCATTTCTTGAATAGCCATGGTGATTGTGGGTTTACTTCCCATTTTTTGTTTTGGTTGGTTCTCATGTTTCATTAGCTTAGGTTGAGTTATTAGTCATGGAAGCCCTGGTTGGACAAACACTCTTGAAACCCTGTAAAAACTTGGGTTGAGATACTAGTCCTAGAAGCCTTGGTTGGAAAAACGCTCTAGAAGCCCTAGAAGACTTGGATGGAGACCAATTTTATGATGGGTTTGTGATGTCTAGCCATGAGGTGGAATCACTATTTGATGGGTTGAGGTGGATGGCTTCTGGAAGCCCTAGATGAGTTTTGATTGATGTGTTCTATGAGATCCTACATTCATGCTATGAATATGGCATGGGGGTGAAGGACTAAAGAGATATTTGGCTCAACCATTCTATGGTCAGGTGGAACGTGAAAGTCCCATCCTAGGTTTGGATTTTGCATCAATAATGAACAATTATTTCTCCATGTATTTCTATGATAATTTTGATGGATTGTATGTGGTCTATATGGTTGTACTTTCATGAGTATTTATGTCCCTATTATGTTGGTTATTATGTGTTTTATGAAAATAGCTATGTGTGGCTCTTATCATGTTTTTACTTGTAATTGAATGATCAATGTATCTATGACCTAATGGATGGAATGGTAGTTGATGTGTTGAGGCATTAATGTTTCTTAGTGATTCTCAGCTAAGTATGATACCTCTATGCTCAGAACTATTAACTACACTTGTAGATTACACATTTGCAATATGTTTGATGAAATGTCTGCCATGGCTAGTAGGGGTCCAATCAAGGTCTTAAACAAGTATTTTCTTTAATACTATCATTTCCATGTTATTTTACTGATAAGAAGAGATGGTTCAATTCTGGGTAGTGACCTGGGTTCTGGGCCTGAAAAAGTGGCTCAAATTACAGAGTAGTTGGCATAGCACTAATAGTTTTGGTCTTTGGTCACTACTAGGCAAGCCTGTGAGAGTGACCTTGGGTTCTTGGTCGCATTCATGCTTATAGCATGGGAGCGACTGAGCCTTAAATTTCCCAAAAGCTCAGTGGGACACCAAGGAAAGTTGTCTAAAGTATTGGATTTGTTCCTGAGGGTCCTGTAGCTGATTATTAATGTCTATATGTTGTGTTTTCATTGGTTCCACTTCCTCAACGTGACTTAGGAGGTCAAATCATATCATAATGGCCTCTCATCGCATGTTTACCCCAGCTGGAAGGTTACTTGGGTAGATGTGGGAGGAGGGTGTTACAGAGTGGTATCATAGCATGGTTCATGCCTTCGAATGGATGGGCTGTGTTTTGGCCATGCATGCATGTTAGTTGTATGTGTGTCTCTCGCCCTTGCATTCCATGTTCTTATTGCATTTGCATGATGTTGTTCATGGTTGTAGTGATGTCATCATATGAAGTTTGAGGTGTTATTGTGGAATTCATCATTGTGAGTGTATGACTCGTTACATTTTGGTTTATGTTGCCTACATGTATCATTGTATTATGCTTGGTTACATTCTTTCATGTTTGGTTACATTCTTGTATGCTTTGTTGCATGTATCATTCTTGCAGGTTTGATTTCGAGTATTGTTCATTCCTGCTTGATCATACGTGTTTACACATATGTGTGGATGGTTATGCATCACTTATGCATGTTCATGTTTGCATGTGGTCAAGTGTATAGTGACATAATGATGGTGGTTTTCATGCATGAGGCCATGGTGTGTTGTTGTTGAGATCATGCATTGATGACTGGAACCTAGCTAGAATGATAGTTGCATGGTCATATGCTTATGTTTTATGTTTCTATATGTTGTTATGATTATGTTATACATGCATAACGCTGGTTTTTTTATCTTGCAGACAATGTATCCTTCCCAATCTATACTAAGGTACGTTGGTTTATGGTGATTTAGTTTAGCTGACATGATATATTGTGTAGGAAGAAATATCCAATGACTAGCAAGATGGTTGACTGCAAAGACTCTCCCTATGAATCAGAAGAGCAGTATGGTGTTGGGAACTCTTCCGACATGGAAGTGACTGAGAAGTTTAAATGAAGAAATAAGGATTTGTAAGGTAGATAATGACAGAATCATACATACACAAGGAAAGTTATCAGAGGTAAATGCAGTCATACTTCAAAGCTTGTCAGAATTGCAACGATAGGGACTGCTTCAGATCAACCATCAGAAGGAGGATAGAACTAATGGGGCATATGGTAGTAGATCACATGGTGGTCACCGATCAGATAGAGATGACACAATGAAAGATGGTAGATTGTTGGACACTCCAGATAGGAGAAGCGATAGACACATGTATGATTCTAGTTCTGATTCAGATAAGCATTATGATCATCACTGGCATCATCCTTAAAGGAGGAGTGATAAGGGGTATTTTCCAGATGAGTTTAAGAAAGAAAAGGCACCTACTTTTTATGGAGAGGTAAATAAATCACAAGATGCAGAGGCATTGTTGCTAGGCATGAAGAAGTTCTTCAGATTGCATGACTATCCAGAGAACATGAAAGCTAGAGTGGCTACATTCAGTCTCAAAAGAAAAGCAGACATTTGGTGGGAAGACGTGAAGAATGTCAGAGGTATAAATTGTTGGGTCTCTAAATTAGACATAAATTAAGGCCCATGCCTCTAAAATAAAACATAAATTAAGGCCTATGACCATCTGTGAGCACATTAAACCTATTTTTCTACATTAGATAATTTATTTTTAACTTTAATATATTCATTAGGAAGGTTTATGAATAATTGGATATTTGAGCCTAATATTATTTATTTTTGTGGAATATTATGAGAATATTGGGCAGATTATGAAGATTTGGAGGAGGAGATAATTTAGGGACTTGTTCCCTACTACAGGAAGATCAATAATAAATAATAAATCAACAAGATATTATGGAATTATGGCACAAATTGTGGAACTTCAGTGATTGAGAAAATCTAGGAATGTGTTCCATTAATCAAGGGACTAGATCCACTAATCAAGGGATTTTGGTGGGGAAGGCTTCCTCCATTCATGGGGGAATGATTCCTGATAATTTTGTATAAGTACCAAGTCGAATTTTACTCTAGGGGGAGATTTTCATTAGTGTTCTTGTGGAGAGAACTAGTATTTTTGTAGCTCCATTGTATTTTCTTGCAAGGATGTAATTCTATTGATGAAAATAATGAAGATTGGTCTCATGTTCAGCTTCTAAATCTTGTTCTCCTCCATAGGTATCTGAGTTTCCTTGGGCTTGGCCATCCCAGGAGCCTCAAAGCCCTTTTGTATCATTTTCTTTCCTTCTTATTGACTTCTTATTCACATGCATCTCTTGTTTTCATTTCTTTTTGTTTCTGCATTTAGTATTAATAATTTCTTGTTGTAGGATTGAGTTAAATCGTTGATGTAAGTTATTTTGCATGATCACAAGCATTATTTAATCCTTTGAAAAGCTTTGGAAGTTCATAGTAATCATTGGGATGCTTCGATTAGTTTTCTTATTCCCAAATCTAGATTTCTGAAACTCATTTGTGGCAAAGAACAATAATTTTTTGCTATTTTTTAGAGCATGCTAATGAGATTCAATCGAGTTGGCTCCACTTGCGTTAGATCAAAAAAACATTCTAGTTCATAACAAAAATTACCCCATTGCATTTTCACTTGATTTGATTAGGAATTTTTTAGATTTACTAGCTCACTAGTTCTCGAATTTCCATATTTTCGACTAGTAATGTTTTTCTATTTTTTAGCATGGGTTAACAGAGGTATTTTTGAGTGATTCCACTTGGAATGGGTACCTAAGACATATTAGTTAATCAAAAATTTGTCCCATCGAATTTTGATTTGATTTTCTTGGTCATTCGATGAATTATAGTAAATTTGTACATCTTGTAGGAAATCACTGTAGCATCCTGTAGGAAATCCTGTTTTGAGCCCGAATTGAGAAAAATAATCATTGAAGCTGGGATTAGGCCTCTACTTGACCTCCATGCCATCGAGACCATTTTAACCCTCTTTCTCCTCACTTAGGTCAGAATTTTTCTAGTTTGCAAGTGTAGGATTTAATTACCATTTCTTCCATTTTTGGTCTTACAGTAGATCTCATCAATGACTTCATCTTATTATGAAAATTTTCCTTATGCATGAAGTAGAGATCTAGGTCATTAAACTCTATTTTTCTATCTCATTGAAATTCTTCTTGTTTACATTATTTTTGGGAAAATATCATTGTTTGATGTGGTGTAGGTGTTTCATAAGTAGAGAAAGATTTCATAGGAAGAAACCTCCTTCCAACTTCACCCATCCATAATCATTCCTTGCTTTCACTAAGACCTTCACCAATTCCATCATTTTACATGGAAACTTCTCCAAGGATGTTGAGCAAATCCAACAATCTCCCAACCTTGGTTTTGATTTTTGAGTGATCCTAGGCATTTTCTCACTCCATTCCATTCACCAACCACATTCCCTAAGCCTTCCATCACCTCCAGCACCCATCATTTTGCTCTCGGTTGTATCCTATAGAAATACAAGGAATCCTGTAGGTTTTTAGTACATTATGTAGGTTTTCTTGTAGTGGCCCGTTTTGATGCCGAATTGAGGGAAAAACTCCAGGAAGCCACACAAGGTCACCTAAGGGTCTCCCAAGCCTTCCAACCATCCTCCACCATCTCCAAGCCATCTTCCACATCACCAAAAGAGATTAACTTTCACACTCTCACATGAAAAAATAAAAAAAGAAAAACAGATTTATTTTATTCATTTACATGCATAGCAGTAGCAAGTTTGATGGTTTGAATCTACATGCTTAAGACAGTAGGATTACATACATGTTAACTTAGCATTCTTTTGAAGCAAAGCCTCTTAGCAGTTAGTTAGAAAATGGTGTGTTTTAGCATTTGATTTCAGTCTCTTTCCTTGTACTTTCTTTCTTGCAATAGGTTAAGGTTCCATTAATAACATTTCATTTTCTACAATTAGTTTAGGATTTGGCTTTAGTACATGCACTCCATTACATCATGATGGCAAAGGAAGGACACATTGTATGCCACACATATAGTGTCAATACCTCTTAAGTTTGTACGAACCCTTGGTTGATAATTAAAGTCGATAGCCTTGGGAGTTGCAACATTCTTGTTGCAATACCGAGGCTCATCACTTTTTGGCGTTGTTGTCAAGGAGATGTCAAAGTATGCATTGTTTTCTTCCCTAGTTGATTAATTTCTTTTTACGTTTTGCAAAAAAAAAAAAAAAAATTGCATTAGGCATATTTCATTTCAAAAATAGAAAAATGCATTGCATTAGTGTTTTCATTCAATCATAAAAAAAATCTCCAGCACCAACCCACCCCCCATTTGATCACTGTAGAGCTATAAAAAGGGTCTCTTTCACCTCTAGTTACCTCACATTAATATCAATCTGGGATCGTCTGGTTATTTCAAAGAGTGTCTCAGTCTAAGGCTTAGCATTTGCTAGAGTAATGCTTGTAGTACAGCTTTTTAAAAGCTACGCAAGTAAATTAATACAAATCTACAACTTAACTACTTCAAAAGACCAAAGCACACCAAGTATTGCATCAGCCAAAAGTTCGGTAGCAATAACCCATCCTTTCCATAACTGATGAGAATAGATCAGAGGTCTGGGAGCCAAATAGCAGATGCTGGGCTTGCTACAGCCTGGGATCATTCTTAATGAATAGAAATGAAACAATAGATAAAGGAAATGGCAATGAAATAGAACAGCACATCAGCCAAGGGCTTGGTAGCAATAACACATCCCTTTCATAGCTGATGGGAGCAGATCAGAGGTCTGGGGACCAAGTAGCAGATGCTGGGGTCCACTACAGCATAAGTCTGTCATCAAGAAACAACAAATTAGCAATTTGGAAATGGAACAACAATTTGAAATGGAACAACAAATAAATGGAACAGAAAATAAATGGAACAGTAAATAAATGGAACAACAGTTCAGAAATAGAACAACAAATAAATGGAACAACAGTTCAGAAATAGAACAGCAGTCGAAATAAGCAATAACCAATTTCCTTAAGCTGCTCTTCTATTTAATCATTCCAATCAAAACACCAATCCTTCAATCTTATATGATGGAACAATACTATAAAACCTTAGAAACACAACATACTTAATCTGCTTCTGTTAAAACGCATACGATTGCATCTCACAATGAAGAACAGTCGCATTCGATAACCATGTGAAACAAACCTTTCTAGATGACTTGTTATAATGCAAAACACAATCGTGAAGGATTCTGTAATAGAGTAACAGTGTCCTGTAGAGATTAATCAATACTTAAAGAATTGGTAAAATAACATAGCATTGATATAAAGTTCAAGAACACGAAATGAGTTAATTACAACAGAACATGTAATAGAATATTCTCAAAACACAACAGATTACCAGATTACGTCTATGAACAAACCACACAGAAACCATGCGTAATAGTACAAGAGCAAGTGTCCTCCAGGGCCAGGCCCTTAGCGTCCAGGGGTACACCGCTTAAGATGGATCTAGGCTCAAAGATAAAAAGTGAACAAGTCTGTATTAAAGCATGCAATAAAATTATAGGAACTCAAGTCTTCAACAGAACATAAAGATCATAGTCCTGATCTTCTTTAAAAGAAATTACACACTCCCTGTAGCCAACAGTGCTATCCCTTTTATAGGAGAAATGGCGGAGACATCTAGATACAGAAATAGGTAAAACAACGATCCATTCGCAGAATCATTAATACTGCGTTACTTCTTCCCTCTTCTGTTCCATGCTGGTATCTTCGCGTCCTTTCTTGGGTTGATCCGTTTTGATTTGGTTCGCTTCCGGTCTTCCGTCAAAGGGACAGCAGTTAGCTCATCTTTATCTTTACTTTTGGAATGGCCACCTTCCGCTTTTCCTCCCTCCTGCACATAGAAATGACGATTCAGTGCTTCTCATTAATCTCTCATGTTTCGTTATAAATTCTTATCATTATCTAAGTTTCCCATGCAAAAGGCTTTTGAGTTTTCATGAAAAGATACCAAAATGACCATTGAAACATACTTTCCTTGGTACTCCACAATCACATGGTGCAGTAAGAGCCACATCACCATTCACTCTTGTAGGTAGAAGAAGAAGATGGCAAATAATGTAAAAGAAATGGATGGAGATGATTACAATGAGGAAGATCCTCTCATGTTTCCCATTCAAGATACTAATGGTAGTGTGCACATGAAGAACATCCCTCCATATTTTCTTCCACAATTTCATGGTCTAAGGTCAGAGGATCTGGAAACCTTTCTCTTTGAATTTGAAATCCTTTGTATATCTTATGGTTACTTATTAAAAACTCAAAAAATGAGATTGTTTTTGGCAACATTGAAGGATAGAGCTCTTAAATGATTCATGAGTTGAGGGACTAATTCAATAAGATCATGGAATGATATGCAAAAGATATTTCTAGAAAAATATAAAGATCATGATCTTAAAGAAGAAATCTTTAGAATGAATCAAAGAGAAGATAAGAGTCTAGAGGATCTAATAAATAGGTTCATGTATAATGTTAAGAGGGAAAAACTACATCATTTAAGATCCAGCACACTAAAAACCCTCTTACTTAGAACAATTAGGGATGAATGGATTAATCTCCTTGATCTCGTGAGTAGAGATGATGTATACCAATTATCATTTGAATAAATTTGTGAAACATGCAAACACATATCAAGAGGAAGCGCAAGAGTAATTCAATCAACATCAAGAATGGTAAATCAAGCTAAACTTGGAAATTTGTTTGATGACATTAAAACATAAATTCTTAGCAATCTAACCGAACAAGTAGAAATGCTAAGAATACAAAATGAGCAACAACAAGATGTTTGTGTTGTCCATGCAGAATCAAATGATGTTAAATGTTGCTCCTCATTACCAAGGTTGAAGGAAGTTCACCAAGAGGACAATGGAGCAAGTCAATTGCCAATGCAACAATGTTATGTAGCTCCAGGAGGACCATGGTAGCCTATTTAGTCTGATATGATCCAAGAGCCTAATTCACAATTTCAAGGTTAGGCATACCCACCTCAAAGTAATTTGAACACACCCTTTCCTTGGCAACATTGGTCATCCCAACCCAAAAGCCAATCTTGGTAACAAGGTTGGTAAGGAACTTATGGGAGCCATCCACAATATCCTTGGTATTTTCCTCAATATCCTCCATACCCAATGTAGGTTTTAACCCCGTACAAGAATTACCTGCATACGAATTCTAAATCACAGAAAAATAAACAATGCGAGAGCATAACACATAAAACACATATACACAG
>APFE031061750.1:25395-58762 GCA_000404065.3 Pinus taeda | reverse complement strand
AATCCATTATTGTTGTGATTGATCTTATCCCTTCCTTTTCATCTATAAAAGCTTGTCTCCATGACTTGAGCAAGCTAGTTCTAGTTCTAGTTCTAGTAGTGGTAATACTTGTGCTGAAAGAAAGATATCAAGAGATTAGAGTTGCAAGAGCCTTCTTTGTGTCCATAAGGCTTAACCTAAGTAAGGAGATCTTGTCACCAAAGAGAGAGAGGCTTGTCCCTCATCCCTTCAAGCTTCGCAAGACTTGTGTAGCTGAGCACCCAGCCAAAGGAGGACTTGACGTCAGGACGCCGGTTGTATTCTCCTTTGTTGATTATTAATAATAGATGATTATCATTATGGTTCCATTCTCATTGTTGTAATGCTTAATGTTGAATTATGTCCTTCCCGACTGATGTATAATTTCATATATTAGATTTCACGCTTGTGTTTGTGTTGTTCTCTTTGTGTGCAAGTGTCCATTCACGGGGATAGTGAAGGACTGTGACCGGCCAAGGCAAAGGAGCATGGGCGACGTCTCTTCTACGAACAAAAGCGTTGGAATCCAAGTAGGTCTTCACCACCTACCTTTTATTTGCAATTAGGAATTTGCATGATAGCATTGTTTGATTGTTGCTAGACCCGTTCTGGGCTAGTAGGGATCGCCTCTATCCGTAGAGGGGATTTACCTTCCCAACACGCCCTATCAATTGCAATGCACTAAACACAACATTCGGGAAGATTGACTGTCGTACATAAGTCCTTGGTAATTTCTCTTTAATTTACCACCAAGGTGTATTTTGCAGTTTTGAGATTGGTTTGGTAATCCCTCTATCTAGATTTCCAAAGTAGTCACTTTCGTTCCTTTTCGAATCCTTAAAAGAAAAGGTCCATCTGAGCACTTGTCACTTTAGGCTCATTAAAAATCGAAGGCGACTAGAGTCATCTTTAGATTTTTCTCGACTCTTAAAAATTGAAAAAGTAAAGTTGTGTCAAAGCGTCATTAAAATTTATTTAATTCAGAATAACATTTTTCCTTTTAATTTTGAGTTAATCAAGTAATCCGCAATCGTAGAACAAAGTCAATCAAAACCCCATCGTTCGTGGAGACTAGCAAGTCAACCATATTTGACTCTGGAAACGAAACCATTCTGGGAAAAACGGTCTCATTTAACTAAGTCGAATTCTCCTGGTTTATTTGAAACTTGTGTTTCAACCTCATCAGAGACTTCAGTTACTCCGATCATTTTTGGTACATCTACCTTTATAGAAGAAGTTCTGCAGTTACAAGAGGACATTAGAATTGATCCTAGTGTAACGATAAACACTTCTATACCTAAAACAGCTCCACATAGGGCTAATCCAGAAACTGAAGTTCACTTACCTGAACATCTGGAAGTTGAATTCCTGAATTTAGAAGGTGTCACCCCTCCAGTATTTGTCACTGCAGAAGCTATACCTTCTTTGGCTCCAGAAATATTTTATGAACCTGACGGTCTACCTCTTCCACCTAGACTGATTACCATAGAAGAGATTGTAGAGGATATTCCGTCTAGTACCCCATTGCATTTTGGAACTGCTATTCACTTGTATCCTTCTATTACTGAAGTTAGTTCTTTTAATCATCCTTCATCACAAGTTCCTATTGAATTGCTTGGAAATCTTTTGGATAGACTAAATGTGTCTGAGCAACCATCAACATCTAGGGCTATGTCATCTGATACAGCCATAGCAGAACTCCTTGCTGCCACTCCGAATATGTTTGCTAGTATACCATCTGTCCCAACTAGTTATCAATCGCTAGATGGAGTCCACCTAGGGGTTGTTTCGACGACATGGTCTGTTCCTATTTGTTCATCCAGAATCCTATCTGGTATTTCTTATGTTGAAACTCAGCAAATTTATCCTACATACCAGTTTCAATTTGGGCAATCCAGTCTTCAAAGGCCGATCTATCATTTGAGCACTGGATTATTGCCATATGGGGGGCAGTATGCTTTTTCATTGTTCCCTCCTGGAGAACAACCATATGAGAATTCACAACAAAATTCAGGTCAAAATGGAATTACATGCAGTGGTTGGGTACCAATATTGCCTCAACAACCAAGAGTTGTATATTCAATGCAACCAACTCAACCTGTGTCGAATATTCCAACTACACCTACTATTGTGACTGCGTCACAAGTACAAGCACTACCTGTTGTATGTCAACCTCAAGTCTCTCAGGTTACAATACAACAACCTCTTGTCTCTACTACTCAATCACAATCTCAGGTTAGTGTTACCTTACCTGTAATGACTCAGGCTCAAATGGGTACTATCACTCCACATCTTGGTCAATCATCCAGTATTGGGCAACAACAAATGGTCCAACAACCATCGCTGGTGCAATATCAATAACCGCAATTCCAGCAAGCTTATCGAGGACCTGAACAACAAGGATTTGTAGGTAATGGGCAACCGCACTTTCAAAATGGTTATCAACAACCATACTATAATGGTTATGCCCATCAACCTTATCAAAGTTATCAGCATCAGATACATTATGCTGGTATGCAAAGACCTACTGCTCAGGCGATCCCATATTATCCTGGGTATGCTTTGCCAAACCTGAATCAATAGTTGCCATTTGTAGCAACTCTAGAATTACTAGATCTAAACCGACTGACGAATGATCCAATTGCTTACACCCCTTGGTGGCCAGCGATTCCTTATAAACTTCCCTCTAATATTCCTAAATTCAATGGAAATCCATGTGAAGATCCATCGAATCACGTAATGAATTTTCATTTGTGGTGCTCATTTAACACCCTAAATGATGATTTGATTAGGCTTCACCTTTTTCAGCGAACGCTAACGGGTTCGGTAGAAAAATGGTATATTGAATTGCCTAAAGCTTCGTTTGATAACTTCAGCACCCTTGCCACGACTTTTCTAACCCACTTTCAGTTACCCATAAGGTACGAAACGGGAACAAAACTCCTTACCAACTTCAAACAGACGATAGCCACTTACATATCTGATCATATTCATGAGTGGCGACATCATCATGGAATGGTAAAGACATATGTTCCTGATTAGCTCCTAGCTGAGTGGTTTATTAAGTCATTATTACCCTCTATTACTGAAGATGTGGCAAAGGAAGGAGTTGTCACTGAAGAACAAGTCATCGCTCGTGCATAATATTTAGACTTGATCTATACTCAGTCTAGCACACTCTACCACAAAATTCCTGATGCTCCTAGACCAGAATTTTCCATTCCTCCCCCTCCTAAATAAACAGGTACTCTCATGCCAGTGATGGCGTGATCGGTACCTCAAGTACGCAAACTGCAAAGACTCCATCTAGTAAAGCCCTTGTAGTTTCTAGTCAAAAAGCAAATGACAAAATTCTTGCCTCGGAGGTTAATGTTGTGTCATCTGACAAGGGCAAAGAACCAATGAAACCAGGGGCAAGAAGAAAGGGAAAAACAAAAAGAAGAAACAAGAAGATTCAACTCCTAAGAAATCTTCTAGAAACCCTACTGGGCGAAAGAAACCAGGGCAATCGTGTTTCATATGTAATGAGGAACATTAGACGAAAGATTGTCCACATCGAACTGAGGTCACAAAATTCTTAAAGACTTCAAGTACCTCAGCAGTATTGACCGATCCATTTCCAAACCCAGAAACAAATTTGGTTGCTATTGATCATGCTTCCCCATCCCAAGTGCTTATGTTATCCATCTCGAAACAGTAAAATGATGCTTTGATATTGATGAGGAATAAAGATTATGGGAATCCACAGATGTTGAACAACAAGGCTACAGATCAACCCAGTAGTTCGACAACAACTTCGTCAGAAGTTATGCCACCCATCATTCCTAAATTAACTATAAAGCCGCCAAAGGGAGTAGTACATAAATCAACATTTAATCCGCGTGCCCAAGCAGCATAGAATTTAATATAGTGGAGGATTTGGCTCAATCGCCATCCGCTATGTCGACACTTGAAGTATTGCAGAATTGCCCCTCCCAAAAGCAGGCTTTGTTATCAGCAATAGGTGGGATTGACCCAACGGATTCCAATCTTGTGGCCTTTAACTATAAAGGATACGAACCTCAGTTGCCAGCCCAACTCGCTTTCCTTATACAAGTTACCACCATGGGAATATTACCACCATCATTCCCATCTTCAAGATAACAACAAAGATTATTCTAGTGACCTTAATCATCATTCAGTCTTTGATTTTCTATCAAATACTATAAATACGGTGGATTCTGAGTGAAATTTGTCCAATATTGAAGAGACTATCACCATTAATATCTTGACCAAGCCTAATGTTGTAGAGAATATTCATGTTGGCAAATCTTGTTCTCCTTCAGAACTGGAAATATACTGCGCTCTCTTTCGCGAATTCAGAGATGTCTTTGCATGGTCATATGAAGAAATGCCAGGCATTGACTTGAGCATCGTTGAACATGAAATCAAGATGTATCCAAATGTCAAACCAGTAAGATAAAAGCTTTGACCGGTTCACCCAAAGAAAGCCGCTTCCATTAAGGTAGAAGTTGAAAAACTTTTACATGCTGGTTTCATTTACCCTGTTCATCTAACTGATTGGGTATCGAATATTGTTCCTGTGATGAAAAAGCAAGGAACGATTAGAGTGTGCGTCAATTATAGGGATGTAAATCAAGCTTGTCCAAAGGACAACTACCCTACACCCTTCATCAACCAGATAATTGATGAATGTGCTAGATGTGAAATCTTTTCATTTATGGATGGATTTTCCGGATACAATCAAATCAATATCCGCACACAGGGCCAGTCAAAGACTACATTTATATGTCCATGGGGCACATTCGCATACCGTAAACTACCTTTTGCTTTGAAAAACACAGGGGCAACTTTTCAGAGGGCAATGAACTACGCCTTCCATGACATCAAGAACATCGTTCAACCGTATCTCGACGATCTACCGGCTCATTCGCGAAAGCGAACTGACCATCTGCAGCATTTGAGAGCTATATTTCTACATTGTTGACACTACAAGATACAACTAAATCCACACAAGTGTGTGTTTTGTGTTGGTTCTGGAAGATTACTTGGTTTCATAGTTTCTAAGGATGGAATTTGACTCAACCCATGTAAGGTTCAGGCAATTATTGACACGCCTCCACCTTCAAATTTTCTTTAGATTCGGAAACTCAGAGGGAAAGTAGATTTTCTAAGAAGGTTCATTCCAAATTACACCGAACTTGCTAAATGTTATACACGTCTTTTGAAAACAGAAGTACCCTTCAACTGGGATCAGGTTGCGTAAGCTTCCTTTGATGCTTTAAAGGACTCCCTAGTAAAAGCATCAATAATGTATGCTCCTGACTATCAAAAAGACTTTAACTTGTATCTTGCTGCTACAGATACAACCATTGCAATGGTTTTAGTACAAGAAGACAATGGAAAATAACATTCAGTATATTATTTAAGCCACAACTTAAATGATACAGAAAGAAAATACTCATATGCTGAAAAGCTGGCTCTAGCAGCTATTCAAGCAGTACAAAGATTTCGACACTATATACTCTTTTGCAAAACTACCGTTATGTCAGATTACAACCCTATGGCCTACATTCTATCACGTCAATTGCTAGGGGGAAAATATTCAAAATGGATAGCAATTTTGCAAGAGTTTGATCTGGAATTCACCAAGTCCAAATCAAAGAAATCTCTAGTTCTCGCGGAGTTACTTTGTGACCTCCCATCGTTGTCCAACGATTCAACATCTAAAGCATTAATTGTGGATGAAACTCTGTTTCTGATATCGTCAAGCAATCTGTGCTATGGAGATATACTGATCTATCTCCAAACCCAAACCTTTAGGCCTAACACCTCTCACTCTGAATAGTGACGTACTCGATACCAAGCTAAAGACTACATGATTGTTGATGATACACTTTACCGTCGTGGTGTCGATACAGTTCTACGAAGGTGCCTCACGCATGACGAGGCCAAAAAAGTTATGAATGATTGTCATTTAGGTGTGTGTGGGGGACATCAATCTAGTTACGCTACCACACAAAATATCTTACGAGTTGGTTACTTCTAGCCCACTACATTCAAAGATTGCATAATTGTAGTCAGGAGTTGCCATGTTTTTCAGATTTTCGACCGGAAAACCAGATTACCACCTGCACCGCTGCATCCAGTAGTCGTTTTTGGGCCATTTGCTAAATGGGGCATATATTTCATGACATGTAACCCCACCTTGGCCAGGGGGCATGTGTATATCGTAGTCGCTGTCGACTATTTTACAAAATGGGCCGAGGTGATGCCTACATTTAACAACAACAGCGAAACGACTGCTCTTTTCTTTTTCAATCATGTAGTCTCTAGATTTGGTGTTCCACAAGTTGTAGTCATAGATCATGGATCACATTTTCGTAATCACATGATGGTTGAATTGGATGCTAAATTAGGACTGTCCCATGATAGTTCTACTCCATATTATCCGCAAGCTAACAGAAAAGTTGAGGCCATCAACAAAGTCCTGAAGCGTATGCTGCAAAGGATGATTGGAGTCCACAAACAGAATTGGCACTTAATCATGTACTCAGCTCTGTGGGCATATAGGACATTGGTGAGAAATGCGACCAAATTTACGCCCTTTCAGTTGGTGTATGGTCCAGAATCTATCTTACCGATCCAGTGTGAAATTTCATCTCTCAAGCTCGCAATCAATCTACTTCCCGAAACTTCGGAGGAAGAGGCTCGTTTCTTAGAACTAATCCACTTGGATGAAACCCGTCATGACGCCGCGTTGGCTAACGAAGCACATAAGAAACATGTCAAAGCACAATTTGACAAAAATGTCAAGCCTCGCATCTTCTCAGAAGGTGACCTGGTCTTGCTGTATGATCAGGGCTTTGATAAATTGGGAGCAGGTAAGTTCGAACCATTATGGATGGGCCCCTACATTGTTAAATGAGTATTGGCAAAAGGAGCCTACGAGCTAGTAGATTACGATGGGATTCCACTGTCGCAACCCTGAAACGGGTTGTATCTTAAGCGTTACTATGCTTGATTAAGTGTAGTAATCTCTTAGTAAATATGCTTTTGCTTCATTTTTGTTTTTGTTAAGAGTTGTCATTTTGGTTAGGCAATCCACTTTGCATTTGTTATAGATGTTGGACTTTTTGGAAACATTCGCTAGGTATGCCGATGGAGCTAGTCGTAGAATGCGGAACCTATCTTCTGCAGCCTGGGCCATTTTTGCTCCAAGTGGTGAGTTAGTGAGTTTTAGGGGGATATGTATTGGTCAATCAACGAACAACATCACTGAGTACAATGCGTTGATGGAGCTTCTCTCTGATGCCATTTCACATGGCATATGCTGAATTGTTGTCATGCTAGATTTGCAACTCATCATTCTACAGCTTGCTGGCATCTATTTCGTTCGGAACCCAGCTATCTATCATATGTTCCTAAGAGTCATGATTTTGGAAAGGCAGTTTGACTCCATTCAATATCTACACATTTCCATAAACTTAAACACATTAGCTGATTCATTAGCAAATTATGTGTTAGACAGACATTTGCAACATTCGTAAAGTAAAGCATTTCACATTAACATTTTCATTAGGATCACATGACTTAACCAAAATAAAACTCTAAAAATCAAAAATATATAACTGTTTATAGTTTATACAAAATGTTTTCTGTCCAAGACAAAATTGGTCACATGACCAAGAAACTCAAAAATGAATGCAGGAAAGCATCCTAGGCTAGTGATGCTGGTGATAACATGTCACTGCCTGTGCGATCATACGCAAGAGCCTAGTCCATCAACTCGGCATGCTAGTAGTATGGCACTGTAACCTCAAAGGTAACTCGTTGGTCCTCACATCTTGAATACCAAGAGTGAGGCCCTCGATTTGATCCTACAGCACTGCCAGGGTCTCCGCTATGTTCAAATCGCGAAGGACAGTCCTCCCTATAGCCTCTCCTGCTGGAATGTCAATTGCCACCCTTGGGCGGCCGCTGGTCTCACTGGGCCAACATCTGCACACACATATGAGTTTGATTAGTCTTGATAACATTTAAAAACACAAAAACATTATAAAATTTATAAACAAAGATATGGTCAAATGATTTTACCCATAACGCTCCATTGCTTGCCAGCCAGTAACGCCAAATCCAGGTCGCCTCGGAAATCCATCCCAACGTATGGATACTCTACAAAGACCATCTCCTGACGGTCGAACCACTCAAAGAAGGCATCGAAGAAAGAAATCTATGACTGACCAGCATGCTTGGCCATGAGATCAACCCATCTTTGCATCCTTGGTTCCCTCGGTACTGGCAATCCTAGTGAAATGTATTGTGGCTGCATCAGTGGAATCCTCTCCAAGGCGAAAGCAGTCAAAATTTAACCGTAGCCGAAGTTCTTGGATCTTCCATTCTTTACCTTGGAGAGCTATTCTTTTATAATCGGAAGTACCGCCTCACACTAGTCGAATACCTTTAGTTCCAGGCATTCCAGGGCGTATTGCATATAAGATCTGTTGGCCAAATGAAGATCTACGCTACCAGCCAATCTAGAAAAGGTGAACAAAATGGTCCTCAAGGGCCGATCAGTGACATCTCGGATATTGATCTTGCCGTCCCTGCTAGGCTGAGATCCATCTCTACAAAACTGGTGAATATAATCCCTCACAGATTCACCCCCACGGGCAGATCCTGATAATGAGAGAGGGGCACCACGCCTCGATAACCCCATCAAAAAGTAGATATCCTCGACTGTCAATGGAATGGATTTGCCTCTAATTTGGAATACCTGGTTGATCGGATCCCATGCATCGAGAAAATATTACAACAAACTGATTTGTTGCCTCATGCTGGATATGCGGAAGAATTTGAGAAAACCACAGTTTCGCAATGTAGTAACTGTACCCCGATCGTGTAAGGCAATCATGTCCTCTTCTTCATGCTCACGTTCGCACCATGTGATGACCATCTTGATCTGATAAATCTCTAAAACATAGACAAAAGATAAATTAGGATCTTGATTTGAGCAAAAACAAGGAAAAATTTCATGAAAAATCATTGTATAAAGTTTGCCTTCTACACCCATCGCACCCTGCCTATGCATAGGGTGAGATGCATACTGACTGGCTAGTGTCCAGCTTAATATGCATCACACTTTTTGATTTAAGCCAGGTGTGATGGAGGAAGAATGAATTCTTCAAACCCCAAGGGCCCAGAAATAAGGAAAAAGTTGCTCAAATTCAGAAAAGGATGGAATGAAAATGAAGAGCTCAGGGTTAGCTCCTACCTGGTCCTGATGGTGCGGAGAATAGTCCACAAGATCTCCCGAAATCAGCTGATGAAATTTCAGGGGGAAAACCACTCCAGAGATCGAAAATCCCAAATTCGAAATGAAATGGTAAAAATGAGAGGTAAAACTACTTTTTATGTTACTATTCACGTACTACAAGTAAAATGTTAGTTTTTAATTCATTTTTCGGGCATATATATGTATTTCTAATCAATTTGATAGAGAAATTGAGAAGGCTGAATAACCGATGAAAGAATCTAACGTGTTAAATGGTGAACTAAACATCTTTGACCAATATCACGAGCAATGTTTCCGCATGGTTCAAGCTCGTTAAAAAATAAACCTACCTCATGAGCAATGTTTCTACAAGGTTCAAGCTTGTTAAAAAATAAAGCTGCCTTCAATAAACGACCTCTGTGATTGCATTGCTATCAGCCTTTTAAGCCTTGGTTGTGTTCCTACCATCACCTCCATTCTTTTGGCTGATCATACGCTTCCACTTGATTGTTTACCCTTTTGAGGAACAACTGCGACGAGTGATTCTGTTAGCCACCCTCTTCACACTACCATGTTTTGAGAAGTTCCAAACTTACTTGGAACCAGTTGCTACCAAAAACACCACTCATTCCTCAGAACCAAGTCTCCTTTAAACCCTTTTCAGACTCGTTAAATATGAAAAGGTTGTTGAGCATTCCAACTTGTTAAAGTGTTTGGAAATAACGAGTCTACATTAAACTCTTTTCGGGCTCGCTAAATATGAAAAGATTGTCGAGCAATTGGCCTCTCCAACTCGCTAAAGTGATTGGAAGTGCCATCCCTCTTGTATTTTAATCTTTTGGACCTTAGGGATTATCCCACAAAAAGATCGAGCGCTTGTCTTTTTTGGCTTGCTAAAGTGATCGGAAAAGTCATCACTTATTGGTCCTCCATACTGTCCATCTTTGGGGGTTAACGCTACCAATCCATCTCAGTGTCACTGACATGTTCAAGAGAAGTCATTCAGAGAATTCGCCATCCAGCTAATGCCTCATCCACTGCAATACTTTCACCCTCCATTTTTCATGATCGTCATTCCTGAACCTTGTATCATCAGATCGTTTTCACCTCCAAAAAATCATTTGCTTTGTTTCGAGTTGTAGATGAGGGATGCATTAAGGCCCTCCTACGACGGGTCACTTCTTGTCCACATCAGCTCATTATCCAAGAAGTTGACTTAGGAACAACCCTTTCAGTACTTTGAAGCTTACATGCCTCAATGGAAAATTTCTTACTTCCGACAACAGGTTTACATCAATGGCCTTCGACCGAAAGATTTTACGTGGTGTTCGACATCAGATCATATATTCACACCATGTGAATTGTATTGTAGTACCATGAGGGTCATTATCATTATCGGTGATCCCTCGCGCACCTATTAATAGCTCACATCATTGGCTGGTAATCAAGCGATGTCTTTCCATGTTCAACTTCAAGACATCTTTTCACATAGATCGACTTGTACATCGGGCAAAGTTAGAACAATTTTGAAGACCCCGGATCTAGTTTCATCCATCCAGGTTGCGATATATCCAGGAATATAAAGACATCAAATGTACACTGAAGCTGCACAGATGATCATTCAAGTTGAGGGATGATGACTCTACATACAAAGAATCACCAGTCTACAACAACAGACGATTATCTGTCCTATGTACATGAAAACGAATTTATAAAGCTGAGCATGGGAATGCACGCCTCAGCTAGATCATGAAAATAAAATGATGATGATGTATTGTATTGTATTTTATATAGGTTACCTTCCAGTTCGAATACCTCGGATCCCCATGATAAAGCATTTCACCCGACATCAAAATATTTACGACCTCATGCTTTAGGGGGCAACTGTTATAGACATATTTGGGCACTGCAACCCCAATCATATATGTCGATAAACCAAGGGCTCTTTAACCCCTAAAAGTGTTGTTTCATACCCTAAAAGATCATGGTCAACTGATTACATCATTTCCCAAAAGTTCCACTTGAAAAACCACTCAGAACTGGCCAAAACTGGACCATACTGACTGCTCCTTGGTCAAGGTGTGATTCATACTGACTCCTACACTAGCCAGGTGCGATGCATACTAAAAGAGCCTTCTGTGGGATGCGATGAGCAAGAATGGACAAATGTTTGAGGCAGTTTTCTAAGTGGATGCTCATGGAATATTCTAGAAACTTCCTCTATGACACTTGCCTCTCTGAATTCGCCCAGGGATGAGTAAGAGATCCAAGAAATTTCCAAGTGGAACTAATAACTACAAGTGGAATGACACTAATCAAAAACCCAGAGCTAACTCACACCTTTGCAGATATCTATAAATGGATTGCTCATCTGAGAGATCTAGAGGCGAGAACTTTGCAATTTGTAAAGAAGTGTTGTTAGTTTGTCTTTGAGAAGGAACATTGTATTGTTGGGTGATCTTGCTTTTCATGAAGTGAAGAGGGCTTTGATGTTGGGAGGATGATGCTGGATCAGACAGCTGGGTTGTAATCCTCTCTTCTACTATTAATAAAGTTCTTTGAGTTTTCCTCCATATAATCGTGTATTTGTGAATCTTGTTATTTGTAAATTCAATTGTATGGTCAATGTATTTCTGATTCTACATTGTCTATGGTATTATAGATCGAGATGCTTTGATGGTGTTTTGTTACTTTGTCTTTATAGGTATTCTCTAAAGTAGGACAAGTAGGAGAGGAGTCCCAAGTTCCATCAAGGGAGAGAGAAATCAAGCAAGGAGTCAAGTGGAAGATCTACGTTGGCCCTCTTTGCTTCTCTCTTATCTATCATACATAAAGGAAATCTCGAAGTGCTTTGATTGTTTGTTTCTAATATAGCTACCCATCTGTTACCGGGAATAGTGTACACTCGGATGCTGCTATTCCCACTAAGATGGGTGGCTATCTTAGAAACAAACAAGTAAAGTCTACTTTCGTTTTCCTTTATGAAAATAGAAAAGAGGAGAACCAAGAAGACCAACCTTAGTCTTGCGCTTGATTTCCTCTCCTTCTTGATAGAGTTTCTCCGCTTCTTCTTCGTCTGCCCAGCTTCAAATGGAACCTATGGAATCACAGCAACATACTACTATCGAAGAAACAAAGATCTATATTCATAAATAACACAGGACCAGATGTGTGTTAACCATACAAATGTATATATAGACAAGTACACAAGAATATGGAGGAAAACTAGAATAGCTTTATTAAGATGAAAAGTAGCAAGAAGATTACAACCATATGTTCTGACCCAGCATCATCCTCCAGCTAGAAAGCCCTTCTTCATCTAGAGCAAAGGTTAGATCACCCAACACTATGAATATACACCAGAAAACCACAACACTTCTCTATAAGATACAAAATTCCAAGCTCTGGACTCTGTGATGAGGGATCCATATATAGTTATAGGGAGTGAGACATCTTCTGGGTCTGATTAGTTCTTCCTTCTCTGATAGTTCCTGCTTCACTTGGAAATAATGATCTCTTACTCAACCCTAGTCAAAATAAGAAGGCAGTTCAGAGGGGAAGCTTCTAGAAGATTCATGATCTTCCACCCCGCATTTTGTCCCTGCCATTTGTCCATTCTCGACCATCGCACCCTACAGAGGAGCAATTCAGTATGCATCGCACCTTGTACACTGGGAAGGTGATATGCATCGCACCTTCTGCACTGGGCTTTCAGTATGGTCCAGTTTTGACCATTTATGAGCAGTTTTCAGTGGAGAACTTCTGGGAGATGATGTAATCAGTTGACCTTGTTCCTTTAGGCAGTCAGCAACAATTTTAGGGACTTAGGACCTCAGTTTATGGACATTTATGATTGGGGTTGAAGTGCCCAAAAATGTCTATAACACCATCTTACTGGGACTAGCAGATTGAAAAGACACTAGTTTTCCCGGAAACAATAATGTTCGGACGTCGGGCCTGTCCGAAATGGACGAGGACCGCCAGATGTGGAGGGGAGCGATCATGTGGTGATCAGGCAGTGGAGTTGCACGAAGGGTAGTGGGGGGGGCCGGCGGGTGATTAAGTGCGAAAGTTTTTAGTTAATGAGGGATTAAGGCGGGGTAAGGCATCAGGGTCATTAGCGGAGGGTTTAATTGGGTTTTTTACTTAATTCTGGATCAATTAGTTAGTGGTTTTTTCGGGGTTTGGGTAGAAAATCATAGTTTATATTTTAAACAAGGGTATAGGGCTAGTTGGCCTTATGGTGATTGAAGGATGGCAGCGGTTTCGAGGAGCCGAGGTAATGAACACGAAGGCATAGCAGGGTCCTAGGCCGGGTTAGAGGGCCGGCTGGGCCACGACCTTGGGCCCATCAACGAACCGGGAGGCAGATAACGAAGGTCACCTGAAAACGGCATTGATTCAAACGGGGTTCTTCTAGATCCGGTGGTAGAGTCAAGCGGAAGGACAGGTGGGCGTCGAAGCACAGATCCTGAGTGACAGCTGGAAGTCACCAGTTTTAACCTCTGTAAAATCATTTTACCAAGCAGGTAGATGCCCGATCTACTGGCCGACAGCATTTCGCCTTCTATTGTCAACATCCCGTGACCAGTTGCAACCATGGTTAACTCAAACGAATCGATCGACCTTGACCCAGCCCTGGAAGACATCCTCTCTGTTTGGGGGAAAGACCCTACTGCTCAAAACATTGAGCGATATTTTGGAGCGACTGAAACCCTTGTCTCAGCTTCCTTTTCGCCGGACCCGCAAAAGACCAATCTGCAGCTCCTTCAGCAGACTAAGAAAGTGGAAGACAGTGTTCCGAGCCACAAATCCGTCGGTATCCCGCAACTTCCCAACAAGCAAGATGCTGCAGAGGCTCATGCAGCCACTCGAACTGTCAAAGAAAAACTTTCATCCTGCGGCCCAGTCCTCTCGGGTGGGCTTAAAGATATAGTGATCTTGGGCTCTGGTATAGGACAAAGGACTGGGAAGTTTTCTGGAAGACCTGCAGCTCTAACCAGAACCTCTATCGGCAAAGAACAAGGAAACCCTAATCGGGAAGGCGCGTGGAAGGAGCAGGCTCTCGAGGGTTCTATGTTTCTACAAGACAACAACATCGGCATTGATCTGGGGACTCAGGTAACAAACTTTCCTCTTTCTGCGTCTAATATCCATGCTGAAGGGACCTCGGCCCCGGCCTCATAGGGTATAGAACTTCCCTCCTTGTCAATTGACCCGAATCTGCAAGACCTCTCAGAGAACAGTGAGGATCTAAGAGCCGAGGATCCAGGGGCTCGTAATAAGGGTGTGGAAAGAAAGAAACAGCGGCCGATTAAGGCCCAGGATATAGAAGGGAACTTGGTTTTGGGCATGGACGTTCAGATAGATGAGGCCCTGGAGACGGCAGAATGTACTCTGGTAGGAAGGGCGAGGGGGAAAAAATTCTCCTCTTCTTTCATTCACTCCTGGGGGGTAAGGAATTGGCAATCGGACCTCATCAGAGGGTTCTCGGTGTCTATCCTCGCCAAAGGGTGGTTTATGGTGCGTTTCAAACACAAACACGCTGCAGACTTGGTAGTAAGCAGAAACTGGGCTTTCGGGAACATTCCGGTTCTCTTCAAAAAATGGAGCCCCCTGTTCGACGCTACGCATGAGAAGACAGACGTTTTTCCAGTATGGGTAAGGATTCCTGGGCTCCCACCCTTTCTTTGGGTTGAATCGGTCTTCAAAGCCATCGGGAACAGGCTTGGCACCTTTCTGGAGGCTGACATGACTTTCCTGCAAACCCACAACAAGGCAATGGCTAGGATCCTCGTAAGTTTAAATCCGAGCAAAGGGCTAGCCAAGACAATACCTCTCCAGTATAAAGACTATGTGTTCGAACAGATTCTTGACTATGAACACTTGCCCTTCCGGTGTCATAGATGTCATGTGTATGGCCGTTTAGCAAAGGACTGTCCATTGGGCAGAAGGCGGAGAAGATTTCAGAGAACCATGGCACAGATAGAGACGGATTCTTACCAAGACATGGCACCTCAGGGTTTCTCGAATGACGCCTCTCAATTGGAGAAAGAGCCGGCTCTAGTTCCTCAGCAGGAGCCTCAGCTTCCGAAGGTTTCTTCCCCGGACCCCCATTCCAAAATGGAAGTTGAAGCACCCGAGCCAGGGATCGAGAATCCTGTTCTGGAGTCCATCAAAGATGATGCTGTTGCTGAAATTACAAAACTCGGCGAGGACTCCAAGGGTATGAGTCTAGATCCTCTCTCCTCTCCTAATCTCATTTCTGATTCCTTTATTAAATGTTTGGTCCTTGATTCTACAAATTGTATGCCTGAAAACATTGATTCAATTAAAATCTTGGATGGGGAAAACGTAGAAACATGTATTGATCTCATCTCGACGGCTATCCCCGCTCTCGATCTTAATTGTGAAGGATGTTCCTCTGAGCCTCCCCCTCTAGTTCCTCTCCCTTCCTGTCTCTATAACCTCAGATCCTTGGACCACAAATTCGATCCTCAAACTTCAGTGGCTGGTATAGACCAAGCTCTCCCTCAGAGCCAGCCTAGGAAGAAAAGAGGTAGAAAATCCAGTCTTTCTATGGCCCAAGTAAAAGCAAAACATGATGTAGCAGATGGGAAGCAACAATCGATCCCTAGGGCACTTAGAGCAGTGCAAGGCCCCGAAAAGGTTCCAAAATGATCCTTACATCATGGAACTGCAGGGGTTTAGCCAGTAAGCCCAAAAAACTGGCCCTCAGGGAGATGTTGTTGTCCTCTAGAGCGGACATTCTCCTCCTTCAAGAGACCTTGGGAAACGGATCTGAAGTTGAATCGGCTCTTGCCGGCCTTCTCCTAGATTGGAAGTGCTCAGCCATTGACTCTTCGGGTCATTCCGGAGGACTGGCCATTGGATACAGAGAAGGATGAATCAAGATCATAAATCAATGGGGTATGAATCTGGTGATGGGAATGGAATTTCAAACCCCTGACTTTGATTTCCCAATAACAATCCTAAACATCTACGGCCCTTGTCAGGGAAGGATGCCTTTCTGGAATGATCTCATGGCTAAGTCTATTATGAAGAACAATATTCTGGTGCTGGGAGGAGATTTAAACTTCTCCCTCGGAAGAGCAGAGACCTGGGGACCTTCTGCCAGGGAGGATTCCTTAACTGACTTCTTCCATAATCTCCTCACTGCAAACAATCTGATTGATGTAAACCTCATTAATCTGAAGCCAACATGGAAGAACCGCCGAGTAGGGGAAGCAAGGGTGGCAAAAAGGCTTGATCGTTTCCTCATTAATGAGGAATTGTCCTCTCGGATTCCTATCTTCCGCCAATGGGTTGAAGAGGGGGGGCCTTCAGACCACTCTCCAATCTTCTTGGACCTCTCAAAATCTCCTCCCAAGCCTCCGGCGCCTTTCAAGTTTAATGCTGCTTGGCTGCAAGAATCCTCCTTTAATCTCCTTTTCAAGGAAACATGGATACATCCTGACATCCGAGCTGCTGAAGACAGAGGGTTCTTATTTATGGAAAATCTCAAAAGACTGAAGAAAGCAACAATCTCATGGGCGAAGGACTGGAAGGAAAAACAAAATGAGGATTTTAACCGAATCAGTGAGGAGCTTCAAAATCTAGAGAGTATAGAGGGGGATGGATATGCGACTCAGGAATCCAAAGACAAAATCATTCAACTTGAGAAGCTCAAAAATCAAATCCTGTTGGCTAAGGAGGAGGAATGGAGGCTCAAGAGCAGAGCCACCTGGATCAAAGCTGGGGACGAGAATACAAAATTTTTCCATAATTATGCGAAGGGAAGGAAGAGTGCAAACACCATTTGGAGTCTAAAAAATGGTGAAGGTAGGGAAGAAAAGACCTTTGAAGCCCTGTCAGCTCTCGGGCTAAGTCACTTCCAAACCCAATATGCAGACCCTGGTGAGGCCACAATTGCAGAAGTCATTAAAACAGCTCAGTGCTTTCCCAGATTCGTAGAAGACGAAGAAGCAGAGGAGGTAATGATCCCTGTAACAAAAGAGGAAGTGGAGGGGGTCATCAAATCTATGGCAAAAGAAAAAAGCCCCGGGCCCGATGGTTGGGAAAATGAACTCTATCTCCACTTCTTTGATCTAATTGGAGAAGAACTCACTGAAGTCATAGAAGAGACCAGGATTAAAGGAGAGGTCTATAGCCCCTTCAATGCTACTTTTATTGCACTCATTCCCAAGAAGGAAAACCCTGAATCTTTCGAAGACTTCAGATCTATTTCCTTATGCAACAATATATACAAAATAATTGCCAAAGTGATTGCGCTCAGATTAAAACCAATCTTGTCAAAGCATATCTCTTCTGAGCAATTTGGGTTCCTAAATGGACGCCAAATCCTGTAGCCATAGGTGTGGCCCAGGAGGTTCTTCATAGTGTAAAACAACAGAATAAAAAGGGTGTTGTTCTCAAAATTGATTTATCAAAAGCCTTTGACAGAATTAATTGGATTTATATCCGTCTGCTCCTGACTCACCTGGGATTCAAAATCGACTTCATCAGCTGGATAATGGGCTGCATCACCAATGTCAGCTATGCAATCCTCATCAACGGTGCAGCCACTCCATTATTCAAAGGACAGAGGGGCCTGAGACAAGGCTGTCCTCTGTCACCCCTGTTATTTCTTTTAGTTGCAGAAGGCCTAAGTCAGCTGATCCTAAAGGCCAGAAGGGAAAGTAAGATCAAAGGTATTGAAGTAGCAGCTAACCTAAGCATATCACATCTCCTATTTGTAGATGATATTCTGGTATTCACAAATGGTACTCCTAATGAATTAGCAGAACTAAGCATCATTTTTGATCTATTTATGAAAGCCACTGGAATGCAGATAAACTCCAGGAAATCTCAACTAATTGTAGAAGGACTAAACCGGCATGACAGAGCACAAATTCTCTCACACTTTCCTTTTGAAGTAAGCAACATGAAATCCCCCTTCAAGTACCTAGGCTTCTAGTTAAAACCCAATGCATATAAGAAAGAGGATTGGAACTGGCTGACTGCAGAATTAGAAGCCAGAATATCCCACTGGAGTTACAAATGGCTTTCCAGAGCAGGAAGACTGACTCTAATTAAATCAGTGCTCCTGGCCATCCCAGTCTACTAGGCAGCGCTGACATGGGTCTCTAAAGGCACGCTGGAAAAAATCAGAAGAATTTGTAGCAGATTCCTCTGGGCAGGATCGAAAGAAAAGGTTGTTCTTCCATGGGTTGCCTGGGAGAAAGTGGCAAGGCCTAAAGACTGTGGAGGATGGGGGATAAAAAGCCTCCCAGAATTCAGCCTTTCTCTGGCTGCTAAATCGGGATGGAGGCTTATCAAGTTGGGAAACCTCTGGACAAGAGTGATCAAGAGGAAATACATTGACCCGGTGCCATTAGAAGACTAGATCAGGAACCTAGCTAAGAATAAGAAAAATGCCTCAGTGATATGGAAAGCAACGGTGGAATCCTTTAGAGTGATTGAGCAGGGGCTAGCGTGGAAAATTGGAAACGGGCGGAGTGTGAAGATAGGGAAGGATCCATGGGTCGGGTGCAATATGAATTATGCCCTTTCTCCCAGTCTAACCCAGCATTTAGAAAGCAGAGGTATTTATTACTTGTATCAGGTGGAAAAAATTGGTCACTCATCCATTTGGGGACAGGCCTAGAAAGACGGAGAAGATCTGGAATTAGAACAAGACTGGAGGAATGAATGGAACACCTATACTCAGGAGCTCATCAGATCACAAGCCAGACTGAAAGACAGTCCAGACGAACTCATCTGGGCACATGCAGACACTGGAGAATATTCACCAAAAAGTGGGTACAAATTCCTCATGTCTAGGAAAGGATGGGAGCCTCCCGAATGGTGGTCGAGGCACCTATGGAAGCTCAAATCCCCTCCTAAGGCAAAAATACTCTTTTGGTGCATTCTAAGAAGAAAAATCCCAACCTGGGACATCTACAGTCAAGATACATGCATGGCCCAGGGAGATGCACATTATGCAAATCAGAAGATGAATCCATCAACCACCTGTTCCTAAACTATCAAGAAACAAAAAAGATATGGGGGGAGGCAGGAAAGCTGTTAAATAAAAGTTTTGCCTGGGTAGGAGGAAATATGATCGAGGCATGGTCTAATTGGTGGCAACAGCATCCTGAAGGAAATATGAGAAATCTTCCCTTGATCATCTGCTGGGGGGTTTGGATAGCAAGGAATAAAAGCATTTTTCAGGACTTGGAAATCCCGCGGTCAGTTTCGGTAACCCTCAGTGTCTCTATCTTCTCCAACATCCCTGAATCAGAAGTGATTTCCCCTCCAAGACAAATCAAGGAAATTCAATTAAAAGAGGGTATTCCTTGGGCATTTTTTGATGGGGCTTCTCAGAACAACAAGGCAGGTGCTGGTATAGTCATCCACGAAAATCCTGATCAGCTCATAAAAGCCTCGGTCGGGTTGGGCTCTGGCTCAAATAATTTCGCGGAATTGGCAGCGCTGAAACTTCTCTTATGCTAGCTCATTCAGAGGAACATCCCCACAATTCAGATCTTCAGAGATTCACTTAATGTCATCAAATGGGTTAATGGTCACAGTGTTTGCAAAAATCAATTTTTAAAAATTCTGCTGGACGAAATTCAAGTATTGAAACTTTCTTTTAACTGTTTTTCCATTTGTCACATCTACAGGGAACTCAATGACTCAGCAGACCACCTTTCTAAAGAAGGTTTACAACAAGATATGGGTAGGTGGAAAATAGAACAGGTTAATCATGGTCAGACCAGCTCTTCAGATCAGCCACCTTATCTCCAGCAATTTTGACTGTTCCTTTTTAGCATATATATAATCTTATAGTTATCTCTCATATAAAAAAACTTTTATTTTTGTTTAAATCGGTTCTAGATGTTCTGATAATACTGCAATTTTTGTAAGGGTTGTTTTTCCTCTTTCGAGGAGACCCACTTGTTTTGGAAGGCCTTATGGCTTGCTGGAATGTCTTTTACAGGCCTCGGCCAAACAGCTCTGAGAGGGTTTTCACCCCATAGACCTGTTAACTACTTGCTGGACAGATTTTGGTTGTAAACAAAACAGCCTAACAGTCAAACAGAGATGCTGATGCATTTGCAATGTAACTTTTTATCTCTAATAAAAAGTTCTCTTTTTCTTCGGAAAAAAAAAAAAGGGTATAGGGCTAGTTAATATTGCGGGAGTTAAATATATATAGGAAAATGTTTTTTTGTTTGGGATTTAATAAATAAATTAGTAATTAATAAAATGAGCAGAACGAGGCACAATACCCTAAATATATGATATTTCATGTTTTAATGTTTCTCCGATAATAACATAAAAACATAGGATATAATGTTTTCGTGGGTCTTTAGTATGAAAATGAGTTATGTGGGGGAATAAATGCTTTTCCTAGGTAAAAGTATTTTAACCTTAGGATAAGAGTATTATTAGGGAAAATGAATGGACTGAAGGGGGGAATGAATTTTTATGAGGGGGTTTTAGTACTTATTGCTTATAAGTCGTTGAGCCGAGGGTTCGGTCCCTCCAAAAGTCAGAGAAATGATTTGAGCCTCATTGACTTAGGGTTTTTAAGTACTTCAAACTTTATTGTGGGAAATTAGTTAAATAAAAGGTGAAACGAATGAGGGAAGTTAATTAATTGACTTTGATATCTATCTGCATGCTTGAATGCCCATTCACATTTGGGAATTTTATGATCAGAATAATAAAAATGCTTTTGTCTAATCAATCATCATAATTCTGCAGCCTTTCTTCTACTTATCCACCTACTCATCCTACCATTTTTACTTCTCTTTATTAGGGTGAATTTGAGCTAGCAAACCCTTATCAAACATTTTTCTTTCTCTTTACAATAGTAAACTAACTAAATCTAACCTTATTACATCCAATGGCTTATATTAAACAATTGAGCTCCTTTTATTTACTCTACCTATCTAATGATCTGCCAAGATTAAACAGTTTGGTCAGATTTTATTCCCTAACTATCAACATGAAATTGAAACATGAAATAGCCATGTTTAAACATTTTTACTATCATGGATTGTGGCAAATATTACAAATTGCACACAATAACTTATTATGCACAATAGGTAAATAGTAGTGGCATTTTGGCTTGCTCACTTTCATGGTCTTTTTCTTTTTTCTTGGGTTCATATTTTTCATCTTTTTTGACCTTTTTGTTCTTTATGTCCTTTGATTATTCTTTCAGGACATACCCTCTTTAAATTTTTTAATTTCTTGAATATGGAAAACATTTGCAGAAAGCAAAGGTATGTACATATTACATGTTTAATCTCAATCATTCAAAAATTATGACTCCTATTGGTATAGGAACCTAACACCTGTCATATGTTTCAACGCACCACTTTCCACATACCATCCATCCTCATCGATAGTACCCTATGAGAAATGAGAGATCATAGAAAATTCCTCATCCTCTAATATTCTTATGAGAGCATCTATCTCAGTAGAAGTGGAAACCACAAAGACCTGCTTCCCTTTCTTCTTCTCACCATTACCATTCTTCTTCATTGGAAATCTAGATGAAAAATAACCCATCTCACCACAGTTGAAACACTTGCCTTTACTCAAGTCCTTCTTCTACTTACCGTTCATTTATGTTGCAAGTTCTATCTCATCATCTGAAGCCCTCTTCTTTGGATGAAGATCCTCATCTCGTAACTGTTCCTGAATGAAGTTTTCCCACAGCCTATTCCAATCTAGAAACATCTCCCTCGCAACAATCCCATTGATGAAGGGATTCCATTCCTTGGTGAACCCTTTCAAATAAATCATCACCATATCAGAATCTAAAATAGTCACATCGACAACAACAAGCTCATATTTGACTTGAGAAAATCTCATCAGATACGAAGTCACTCCTTCACCCTGTATCATCTTGGTGGACTTCAACTTATCCTCCAATACTAGTACTAGGTTCTAGTTCTTATTCTGGAACAAATTCTGAAGAGTCATCCACATCTCACGTGTAATGTTCTTCATGGAAAAATGAGGTATTAGGGTATCCTTCACACAATCTAGGATGATCAATCTCACCCTCGTATCCAAATCATCATACACTTCCAGCTCCTTTGGGTCAGTTTGTGTCTTGATGGCTTTCTCAGTGAACTCCTGGATCTTGTTGACCTACAAGACTAGCTTGATCCTTTCCTTCCATGGACTATAGTTGGAAAACCACTCCAACTTGTCCTCATACCAAAGACCAGCCTACAACATTGAAATTGTAGTGGGCCCTTCACCTACAATGTGATCAAACCCCTCTTAAGTTGTACTTTGTTGTGCACTCTGATGATTCGTTGTCTTCCAAAGTAGCTCAAACAAGCTCTAAAACCATGTTGAATTTCTAGGATCTTCGATCTATTATAAAATCTTAGAATATTTGATGCTACCAAACCAAGAATCTCAACAGAATTACTTTGCACAACGAAACAATATAAAGAAGTAAATCACACATGCACAAGTATAGACAACTTTTTACAAAATATTGTACAAATATGTAGAATAACCCAATCTTTGTTATATTAAACCAACTAAGTAATACAATAGTCTAGGGCTCCAATACAATGGATACAAGATACAATGATAATATCGCTACACTCTCTATGTCGTATCTCATCCTGTCGGTCCTTTGCTTCCGTTGTACTCTCTAGATGCCCCTTAGTCCATCAAAGGACAACACAGAGTCTCTAGGAGGGTTTCCACCTATCACTGTTGTGAGTCGCTTATACTTCAATGAGCACGAGATGATCTAATCTATTCTTCTAGGCTGGCCAACACTTGAGCTCAAATCTACCTTCTAGTAGCTTCTTTCATCCATCAAAGAGATACACATAGGCCCAACAACTTCACCCAACTTTCAGTTGTCAATCTCTCGTTACGAATGCTTGTCAAGGGCTATTTTGGGTAGCCAACATGTTGCCCTCCACCAGCCCACAGGCATCCAATCCAATCACTGTGAAATATGCTCCTTGTTGAGGTTTCTAACCACCCAATTCAACCTTAACACATGGCTCCCACAGGCTGCAACAACTATCCAAACATAGGACACCAACCAACTAGCAATCTATCTTAACACAAACCATTATAAACACATACCTTTCGTCTCCATAGGTTGTTGTAGTATGATGTAGGTTTGTGTCATTGGTTAGGTGTAATAGTCATGGTTATGTTGTAGCGGCTACAACCACCCTGTAAAATTTTGCCTTATCCTATTTTGGAGCCTCCCTACCAAACTTCACAGCAGCTTTCCTTGCTTCATCAAGTCCTCAAGCTTCAATGTATTTCTTGCTCAAAGGCATCCTGTCAATCATAGTTTGATCTTTTCCCTTCACAGGCTACTCGCCCAAACTTGGTCCACCTATAGGCTGAGGAACTTCCCCTTGAAAATTGCACATTTCTAGAGGGCAACTAGCCTTCCCTCCAGAAATTACGTAATCCTCTCTAACAACCTGCTAGGCTCCAGGATTGCGCAATCCTACCAGTCAATCTTCGCAGCAGGATTTGCACAAATTTTCCCAGCAGCAACCTATTCACCCTAGGATTTGCGCAAATTTAGGTAGTAGTCAGCTATTCTGCCCAGAAATTGTGCAAATCTCCTGGGCAGCCAGCCCAAGTCCTAGCCAAAAATGCGCATTTTTCTCGAGCAGTCGAGTAGTCTCTTGCATGTGCAACTGAGTTGACTGGTTCCCTCTGGGACTGAACAAAATAGACTTGCATGCATGGGTTGTTTCTCCCAAGGCAGCATGCAAAGGAATCCCTTGTTTCAGGGATCTATGTTTAGTAGTTGGAGGTTACATGGAAGGAGCAATTCCGAAACCTCCCACCAAGTGTCGTTTCCCCTAGATTCGTGGCATGCACGTCACAACCTCAATGTTATCAAAACTCATCAACCAGACATTGCAGAGCTCATCCTCACATGAACCTTGCATCTCTGACATCCCACATCACATCTAGGAGAAATTGACACATTTAGCTCAATTGTCTTGGGGTAAGCCTGCTTCCCATGCCTTGTGCTGCATTTCTATCGCTTTTTGTGTTTTCACTTGTAGGAGTACTATTTTCTTGATTTCTTTGAATGCTTGCTGTCATCTACATATATACTAGTTTTTCCTAGCTATGTTTCAGTTTTCATTTCTATCTCACTGTTGTTGCATGCATGAAACTATTTTGTATGGACGTTTGCCCAACCGGCAAACTGCCTCACCCACATGCATGTTGATCTATTTGCTGAATCTTTCTTTCATGTTTTGCATGCACTGTCAATCACTTATGCTATCACTTAGTGTCGTCATGCATTCACTGACTTAGTTGCTTTCAGTTTCCCCTCGGCGAGTCGGGCCAACCTTGGCCCGGGCTCTTCCTTCACCAAGGCTGCATTGTGCAATTTGGGAAAGGAAGGCTCGCCTTCCTCTCCAGATTTGTGAATTCCTTCCTAGCACTAGCCTCTAGGATTTTTTTGCACAATTCTAGAGGATAGTAGCTGCTTGGCCCAAAAAATTGCGTAGATCTGTCCCCAGGCCAGCAGTCCTTCCTAGCTGGAATTACGCATTGCACAATCCCAACAGTCATAAGCCAGACTAGACTATGCATTGGACAGTTCCAGTAGTCATCCAGTCTCCCAACAACCCAAACTGTGCCTTGAGCAGTCTTGGTAGTCGGTCTCCCAACCTCCTAGTTGAAAGTGCACAACCTTCATGATCATTCACCCAGGTATGTTGCAAGTCAGTTCTCATGTTCATTTTAGTTTTTGACTGATAGATTGCTTGCTATGAATGTTGCCATGTCTCTAGGTATCACAGGTGTTCATTTGCCTCTCAGTAGTATAGGTACAATGGTTTCCAAGAGAGTAGAGACGAGGATACTATTCACAACACATTTGTGGATGCAGTCCATCAAGTGTCTATGAGCTTGCCTAGTCACGAAGACATCAAGCTATTCGTAAACAAGGACATCAAGTGGCAGCATCACAATGAGCATCATCATGAACAAAAGTTGAAGACATCATACCAAATGCAACAAATGCAAGAGGAGGGTTGTTGACAACACGGAGGGGGAACAAGGTTGCAAGCTCAAGCAGGTCCATTGATGATGAAAGAAACTTTGGAGACTCCAGCTATGGAGTGATGGCACAACATGAAGATCGCACGAAGGCAGAAGATGTAACAAAGAAGGAGTTGTAGGTGTTGAAGCAACAACTTAGGAAGAACATGAAGCTGTGCAAATAGATGAATGAATTATAGTAGGATCAAGAACATCAGTGGGCACAACATGCACTCATGGATGAAAATGTGCCCATACAAGTTAAAGATCTATCCCAGCAGCTAACACGGAGCAGACATGGTGAGTAGTGTGGTTGATCGCATGAAAGGGATTTAGTAGCATGCATGTCATTCTGCGCACACATGCAATCCAACCCATTCAACACACTCACGAAGGTGAAGACAAGAAGCAAGTCCAACTGGAGCCAAACGGGTACTTCGGCAAGTTGATGCACATGACCACCATCACACACTTGAAGATCAACACAGACACTATGCATCAATGTGTTGTCGGTTCAACCATACCTAAGAAGACCATGTGCATGTTAGCAGAAGAGTTGGATGAAGGGGCCGAACCAATGCACCAGTTGCAATGGAGGTAAGAGTTCGCTTCAGCAAGATGTCACCACGAGGTGCATGCACACCATCACGGATGATTAAGCTTGGCATCAGCTCACCACCTTCACCATCACAAGCATGTCATATATTTGGTCTCACCATAGTGGACTGAGCGTCAGTGATGTCTTGCTTGGCTTGCTCAAGCCATGCTTTCTCACATGAGTACATGTGCATTGTAGCATTGAGTCGTGTCAAGTGTAAGTCAAGTGTCCATAGTTGGACATAACAGTCATAGCATAGGTGAAGAGTCATGGGGGTAGTTGAACTGTCACAAAGGGGAATGTCAAGGGTCACCCCACCCTTTGTTTTAAATAGTCCCTCATAACTCATTGTAGACGATTTTGGTCAGCCAAGATTCTACTAAGACTATTTTGAAGAAGGCTTGGACAGTATTGTAATGCGCCTTGGCTTCTCCACTACACGGAGCTAGTACATATCTTTGGAGGAGCAGGACGATGTGGCTATAACGTTCCACTGTTGGGGCTAGTAGGTTTACATAGATTTATTGTATGATTGTGACTTACACTCCTTTATATAATAAGAGCCATCACATTTTCATGCATATGTTTTTATTCTAGTTGGACTACTCTGGTTGCTTTAATGATATGTGTTGTTTAACTTACGTATTTGTGTATGAACTGATTCACATGCATTTATATGAATCTTGTTGTTAATGTGCTGCATACGTTGTTAATGATGTCACCTTCTGCGTCCACTGCTCTGCCGGACATCAGACAGACCTTTCACTTGAACCTTTCTATAACAACTTTCACACTCGTCTCAGGCTGATCCATGAGTGTTGTACATGTTATCTTACCTTTTATGATGTGATTGTTGCATCTGAGTCGACTGCTCCACCGGAAGTTGTGCATGTCCTTCGTGTTGTGTGTTCCTAGCTGATTTGGGACTGATCCCTTTCAATCTAGAACTCACCTTCACCTCCTTCCCCTTTCGAAGTGTTGGAACCTCTCATACACCTTCCTTGGCTCACTGCATCAGTCACACACTTTCTGCTAACAAAGTTATTCTACTTGCCTTTGTGTGACACTGCGATCAAGGAATTACCTTACGACCCACTGCTGGGACTCCTACACCAAATGGTCTGACGTCTAATTGGGACTTCTTACCAGGGAGATCCCCTTGAAATCTTGGAGGGTACAACACTGTCAACAGGTTATAAAACTCATGTAAAAATATATACACCACGGTGATGGGACACGTATTCCAAGCTGAATGTTGAGCAAGACATCCTAAGGGGTGTTCATTTGTTTGTTTATGGCTAAGGAAATCAACAAAGGTAATGGCAAAGGCTTTGGAAAGGCAAAATGACATTTTTGGCACATTTATTTATGAAAATAATGGAAATTAGGAGAAAAAGGAGGTGAAAGGTCAGAGGTTGCATGTTAGGAGGAAATTGAGGGAAAATGATGGAAAATGAAGAAAATAGAGGCCTCATTCATAAAAAGGCTTCTGAGGATCAGTTGGTAATATTTTTTCAGTTCAATTTTGGAGCTCTCTCATTATTCTCTTTCTCTCTCTCTCACTCACTCTTAGACACTTAGAGTTTCTTGGAGCACTTAGGCATTGGAAAAAGAAAGACAAAGAAGGCAAGAGGAAGCAAAGATCAAGTAGGGAAAGGTAGGATAAAGCAACCACAATAGACTTCAATGTAGGTATCCACTTGCATGTGTATTTTTCTTGCTAGATTTGGCATGAATGGTATTGCATGTGGTTCTTTTGTTGTTGTGGCAAGGGTTTTTCCATGTTTAATAGTATTTTCAGCCTAGCCTTTCCATTTCTGGATAGCCATGGTGTGATGGGGTTCTCATGTTTTTGTTTAGCTGGATTGTCAAATGGATTGGAATTTGAGTGAGGTGGATCTATGAAATGATAGAACACATGGCCTAGTAACCCCTAAACTAGACTGTGGGTTGCTGTAGAGCCAAATTTTTTGTTTCCTCGGATGGCCTAGGAATACTTTTCGGTGAATGGTAGGATATACTATAAAGCCAAGAGGTGGTTTTCTCTCCATCGGGCCTAGTAATCCTGGTTTTGGGATATGTGATAAAGCATAAAGAGTGGGTCTTGGTTTAGGGCCTAGTGATCCAGGTTTGGATTATGATAAAGCCTGAGAGACTAGGAGGTAGGAAAATTCCTCACGGTGTAGGTGGAGAAATCCAGAGATATCCATTCTTGTTTGGCCTAGTGATTGGTTGGAGATCATGGTAAAGCCTATTATGATATGTTCATTGTGTTGGCCTAGTGATCTGCAATGGATTACAGTAAAGCCTGGTTTCTATTGATGAGGGTGATGTGGTTTAGCATCGATATTCCTTGGTTGGTTCTTTTGGTTTGAGTCCCATATGCATGCTTGGAACATGTCACGTGTATGAATGGCTGAAGAGAGATTTGGCCCAACCATTCTATGGTCGAGTGGAATGTGGAAGTCCCATATTGGGTTTGGTTTTTGCATCATTAATGAAAGGTTATTTCTCCTTGTATTTCTATGAGTATTTTTATGGATTATATGTGGTCCATATGGTTGTACTTTCATGATTATTTATGTTGTCATTATGTTGGTTATATATGTGTTTTATGACAGCAGTTATGTATGGCTCTTAGCATGTTTTTACTTGTAAATGAATGGATAATGTATCTATAATCTAATAGATGATAATAAGGAAAATATCACTAGGGAACAATGGTTCTTAGTGATTCTTAGATAAGTACAATATCCATATGTTTAATTCTGTTGGTTACACTTGTAGATTACATTTTTGCAACATGTTTGATGAAATTCCTATCATGGCTAGTAGGGGTCTGATTAAGGTCATGTTTAACTTATTTCTTTTGCATCATTATTTCCCTGTTCTTTTAATGCTCCTAAGTTATCATTCCATTCTGGGCAATGACCCAAGATCTGGGCCTAAAATAGTGGCTCAAATCCTAGGGATGCTGGCACAGAACTAGAAAAATGAGTCTCTGGATGCTGGAAGGAAAGCCTATGAGAGTGACTCTAGGTTTCTAAACGTTGTCATGGCTATAGCATGAGAACGATTGAGTCTTAATTTGGTCAACACTTCAGTAGGATCCAAGGGCAATCTTTCTGAAGTGTTGGATTGGTTCCTAAGGGTCCTGAAGCTAATGTTGAATGTATGTGTGTTATGTTTCCATCGATTCCACTTTCTTAAGGTCGCATAGGAGGTCAAATCAAATCATAGTAGCCTCTCGCTACATGTTTACCCCCGTAGGAATCATTACTTGGGTAGATGTGGGAGGAAGGTGTTATAGAGTGGTATCCGAGTGGGTTTTTCTCTCTTTGGATCATATATAATACTACAGAGCGGTATCAGAGCATGGTTTACCCCTCAGACTGGATGGGCAGTGTGTGTTCGTCATGCATGCATGGAAGTTGCATGTGTGTCTCTTACACTTGTCTTCCATGTGCATGCTTCATTTACATGGTGTTGTCAGGGTTGTAGTGATGTTTCCATGTGAAGGTTGAGGGCGTTGTTGTGGGATGTGTCATCATGAGTGTATGGTTGTATATGCATTTGTTATGCATGTATGGTAGGTCGGACATGCATTGTGAGGTCATTATATGCAATTAGGTCATTAGGGTGATATTGGTATGTTATGATGCTAATGTTCTAGCTGAGATAGAGCATGAGATGCAGATCATAAAACAGAAGTTGTAGCATTGGACCTCGAGGAAAGTACATGTCATCATACATGTTTATATGTTGGGCATGTAGGTATGTAGGTTAAGTATTGTATATGCATTAGGGTTATATATATTAGGTTTATGTACATGTATTTTGATTTTATGGTTACGTACATGATAGATTATTGTTGATAAGCATAGTCATATGTACATGAGTCAGATAATCAAGAATGATGGTAACCTGTGGTTGTATACATTGTTATTGTTGTTTTATGTTATATAACTTGAAGATTAGGTTATATGTTGTTGATGAGCATGATATATAGCTTATTCTTGTTATATGGTATTAATTTGATGATTAGGGTTATTTCATTAAGATCTTGATGTTGTAATTTGGATTGGCCATATGCGTGATGATTATGTTGATTGCATTGAAGATATTGGTGTTATATGTATTGTGTTAACTTAGTTTGACCTATGAAGATGGTTATGGTTGTGATATTCAGGTATGAGCCAACATATTTTTGATATGGTGTTGTACTAATCTAGATTGATCATATATATATGATTGTTATGCATGAATGACAAATGCTTATGAGCTTATGATGTGAACATGTTAGTTAGTTACTGTTATGGATATCATGATTTATGTTTGAGTGGATATGTTGTGAAGTTGTATCGTGCTAACTTAGATTGATTGTGCAGACAAGATAGCCTCCCCTGAAATACACTAAGGTATGAGTTTGCTTATGCAGTATACTGGGTGCTTCATTGTTGATTATGTCATCTATTTGGTGTTTGGTGCCCATTATGTCATCTAATTGATTTATCTGAAATGGTGCATTCATAGCTTACTTGAATGTTTGATTAATGCCATGATATGGGTATGATTTTATAAGGATGCATGGAGAAATGATCTTGTTTAAAGATGATTGTACTAATACATATGTGTTGAAACATTTGATATGTACTTGCGTGTAAGTAGGTGATAGTGGTAGCATTATGTCTAATGACTATGAGTTGACTATGGATTATGACATGATTGTTAGTCCTACTAAATGTTGATTTAAAATTGATAGATATTATTGTCTTGATATTTGGAACATGTGGTTGACATGTGTGAACGGCTGCAAGAAGCATGCTGGTATTAGCCTAACAAGGTAATAATTGACATGTTTATATCACTAACAATCGGGTGATGTGAGAGTACATAGTAACACTCAATTGTAGCAAGGAAAAGATCAAAGAAAGGAAATGGGAAAGAATTCTTTTGGCTATGTTTGGAAACCCTAATTCCAAAAAATTGTGTGATTTTCCTACAGGAAGTCTTCTTAACCTTAATATTGTCAGAAATTATGTGGATACATGTTATATTCATGAACATATACTTGACATGTATACTGGCTAGTCTTTAGTTACAGGTGGATCTGTCAAAGGATTGGAGTCCCTTTAGAGATGGTGTGGATGTGTTTAGTTGCAAGCAACGTGCTTGGCACAATAAGATGAGTAACTGGTGTATTGTTATGTTTATTTATGCACTAATAGTTATGTGTTAATGACAACATGATGTAGGGAGTTACATGGCAAGAAAGGTTGCCATGAAATCCTGAAGAAGGCTCAGGTCGAGCTTTCCTTGGGAATGATGGGGATTGATTCATGGTTTCCATTGTTAGTCTTATGCTTTAGGTCTTTTGCAATTGTTACGCTTGATTTATGATTTTGATTGTTTCTAGTGCATAGTTATGCCACTTTGTTGTGGTGTCATATTGCTTTTGGTTTTCATGGTCTTCTTGTTGTTGTTTCCATTCTTTCTTTTATTTTTTTGAGTCTTGGTAATTGGTTGGGAAAGAGGAAATTTAATGGATCTCGGGGAGAGTTGTGTTTGGTTGTGTTATATTCTTTCCACGACTAGCCCACGTAGTTAACCAGGGGGTTAGAGGGGGGGGAGAGCCCCCCCTTCGTTGTGCTGATTGCATAGCAGGGGGGTCACAGAGGGTTTGAGGGATGCAGGTAACCCCCTTCTATGGGGTCCAGGGCAGCGCCCTAGATTTTTTTTAATTTTTTTTTCCGGACCCTATATTAGGTTGGGCAGACCTACCTATGGTTTTGTGGATGATTTTCGCACATGGTTTTGGAAGTGGCAGTTTTTGGTCCATGGTTTTGGACGCGATAGTTTTTCGGTCCATGGTATTGGATGCTTCGTCATGTAGAAATATGTATTGTAACATTGAAAGGAACATAATGAAAAATCAAGTTGGAAGTCCCGATTTTGGGATCCAGGGAAAAATCTCTGTGTATATGTGTTTTATGTGTTATGATCTCGCATTGTTTATTTTCTGTGTTCTTAGAATTCGTATGCAGGTAATTACTGTATAGGGTTGAAACCTACATTTGGTATCAGAGCAGTTTTGGCTTCATGGGGATGCCTTTGTTACTGAGGGGTTTTGCTTGGGCCTATGGTAGACCCTATTCAGTGGGAGATCTGTGAGATCAATTCTGGTGGTGAAAGAAGATGGTGAGCAGTGGAAAGATAGAGATCAAGAAATTTAATGGTCAGAGTTTTAAGTTGTGGAAACTCAAGATGGAGGATCTGTTTGTGGATAAAGATCAGTGGATCATGGTAGATCCAGGTACTAAACCAACGGGAGTGTCTAATGAAGAATGGAAGAAGTTGGATTGGAAGGCAAAGAGCATAATATGATTGTGTGTCTCAGATTTATTATTGTTGAATGTATTAGGGGAAGCTACGGCGAAGGCTTTGTGGGACAAGTTAGGGACTTTGTACCAATCTAAGTCTCTGGTGAATAAATTGTTCCTGTAGAAAAAGCTGTATAACCTAAGGAGGAAAGATGGAGACTCGATGACAGAGCACCTGAATGCATTTAATACTGTGGTAAGTCAGTTATTATTTGTTGATATTAAAATTTCAAATGAAGATAAGTGCATCATTTTGTTGTGTTTTCTACTAGATTTGTAGGATAGTCTGGTTATTGCAATAGGTAGCAATACAACTACCTTGTAGTTTGATGAAATAGTCTCATCCTTGCTGACATAGGAGATGAAAAGGAAAAATATGGAGAGCCAGAATGGTGATGCCTTGTTTGTATGAGGACGGTCCTAGAACAAAAACAAAAATAAGTCATCGAGTGGGAGATATAAATCTAGAGGGAGATCTAAATCTCTAGGAAAACCTATAAAGGTGGTGTGCTGGAAATGCGGAAAGGAAGGGCACTACAAAAGGGACTGTAAATCTAAATATCCTGATAAAGAAAATTGATTTGATGATGCTCCTTCTACAGAGGTTAAAACCACCTCAGATGAAGGTGGGGATGTGTACTTGGCTTCTTCACTTCACTCCGCATAGAGAGTGGTTCTGCGAGTATGAGAAATATGATGGTGGTGATGTCTTCTTGGGGGATGACAAGAAGGCTAGAATAGTTTGTCGTGGAAAAGTAAAGTTGAAGTTGCAAGGTGGAAGGGTTAGAACACTTCCAGGTGTTCTGCATATTCCTGCATTAGCCAGAAATCTGATTTCTGTAAGCAAGTTGGATGATGTAGGTGCAAAAATGGTGTTCAAGAAGGATACCTGCAAGATGGTTCAGGGGGCACTGGTATTGATGCAGGGAGTTCGAATTGGAACTCTGTACAAGCTGCAAGGTAGCACTATTGTTGATGGGTGCAACAGTTCTGTGGTTCCTGAAAGTGGAG
>APFE031061750.1:0-21578 GCA_000404065.3 Pinus taeda | reverse complement strand
TCATGCAAGCAAGGAAGTAGTTTGGTTGCAGAGATTGTGTTCAAGTATGGGGTTAGTATAGGGAGCTATAAGGATAGAATGTGATAGCCAAAGTGAAATTTTCTTAGCAAAGTACCCTGCATATCATTCAAGGACAAAGCACATTGATGTTCAGTATCACTTTGTGAGGGATATGATAGAAGACAAAAAGGTCTTGCCCGTAAAGGTGGACACTTTGAAGAATACTGCAGATGCATTGGCAAAATTTGTGGGCTCTGAGAAGTTCTCTTGGTGTAGAGAAACAATGGGTGTTGTAAGGCTGGATAAATGACTAAGCTCTCTTGTAGTCCCCTATGGAAAGAAAACAACAAGTGGGATAATGTTGGGTTGTGTTATATTCTTTCCACGACTAGCCCACATAGTTAACCTAGGGTTAGAGGGGGCGGAGCCCCTCCTTCGTTGCGCCAATTGCGTAGCGGGGGGGTCACAGGGGGTTTGAGGGGTACAGGTAATGCCCTCCTATGGGGTCTGGGGTAGTGCCCCAGAAAATTTTGTTTTTTAGACCCTATGTTAGGTTGGGCGGACCTACCTATGGTTTTGTGCATGATTTTCGCACATGGTTTTGGACGTGATGGTTTTCGGTCCATGGTTTTGGATGCGATGGTTTTTTAGTCCATGGTATTGGATGCTTCGGCCTATATAAATATGTATTGTAACATTGAAAGGAACAAAATGAAAAATCAAGGTGGTAGTCTTGGTTTTGGGATCTAGGGAAAAATCTCTGTGTATATGTGTTTTATGTGTTATGCTCTCGCATTCTTTATTTTTTGTGTTTTTAGAATTCGTATGTAGGTAATTTATGTACGGGGTTAAAACCTACAAGCTATGTGGTACCAACAGGTATTGTAAGACATAGATGAAGCTCGATGCATGAGTAAGCACAATGTAAGGTAAGGCTATGATAGTTAGTTGGACTGGCTGGGTCCATTTTCGTAAATGGACGATGGCAGTAAAGTCATGAGAAGGGTAACCAAAAAGGTAAAGTAATGGATCTGAGGCATCAAATTCCTTAGCAATGTTGGGAACAACTATTCTTAATGTTGTGCATGTGTTGCATGAATAAAGGAAGTTCTCTTAACCCTTGACCTTGATATCTGGTAATTATGTTATGATCATGATTAAGTTGATGTGAATATATGTATACATGTAGGTGTGTATATATGTTATGTTTGACAGGGTTGTCATGGATCATGATTATTAATGCTAACATTTATGTGTATATATATGTATGTATGCATATCGTTGTCTGACAGGATCATGATTGTTTATGCTAATGTTTACGTATATGTATGTATGATCCAGGTGGATCTTCAGACACCATGGCATGGGAATGCTCAAAAAATCAAAGTGATCAAAATGATGTTGACACAGGACCAGAGCATGGATCTCGTCTTCTTGATTGCGGAGGTGTGAACGGTTCATCAATCTGAGTCTGGATGATGAAGTTATTGCGGAAAGAGTTGCCTTAGTTCCTTTCAAAAAATGAGGTTTTTTGATAAAAAATGGACTTAAAGCCTTTATAAGGCAAATCACATTGGGAATCATGCCAAGGGCAGACTTAAGGTGGGCCTTTGGAACCCTCGATCAGCGATCTCCGATATTGGAGTCGGGGGCAGGCAATAGGCAATGTTGGAAGGCTTAAAACATGCGATCAACGATCAAATCAGTGATTAGCATCGGCAATCGGCATCGGCATATGCCAATGTATCGACGAAGGACCCCAGGCCATAGCAATTGTGATATGCGATGCAATCTCAGTCGTCAGATCAGAAACCAATCAAAGGCCATGATTAAATCGATGATTGAAATGCTTGGCGATCGGAGATTGGCGATCGGCGATCCCGACTTGCGATATAGATCGAACCTGATAAGTTTATAAGCCCGATTTTATAAAATTTGAAATCCGAACTTTTGGATTTTCACTATTTTTCAGTGTTTTTTGGATTTTTGTCATATCGTTTTAAAGCGATAAAAGGGCCTATTTTTAGAGGTTTGTTGCACTGTCGATGCTTCTATGCAAACAATTTCCATTCTAAACAAAACAATCCTGATTTTTATGCAGCCTTGTCCCAAACGTGTTATAAAAATATGAGGGGTAACAGAGAGCCGAGGAGGGGTACGCCAGAGGAAGAGAACCTATGCTAGAGAGCCCAAGAGCCTGTGCTGGGGAGTGCTACAGAGCTTGAGTGCCAGAGACCTCATTAAGGAGGCTACGCCCAATGGAGAGTCGTAGAACGAGAGGGCCAGACAGAGGCAGAGACAGCTAGAGCATCACAGAGCCACAGAGAGCTGCAGGGACATAGCCAAAATGCTATGAAGCCAAATAGCCGAGAGCTATAGAGTTGAGAGTCCGAAGCATTTCTTCTCTTATGATCCATTCTTCTTCTCATGATCGGTTCATCTTGGATCAATGCTTCTTTGAGTGTTTCTTTGTGATTGATTCATCTGTTGATTAATGCTTCTTTGATGGATTCTTCTTTGATCACTTATTCTTCTTGCAAATAGATGCTTCGAGATAGATGTTTCAGCAAGCTTCAGCTTATTGACAGCTGCTTCAGATGCCCCGCTTCTTCATATGGCCATTCATAATGAGGTCGTGACAGATTAGTAACGGACAGTGCCTGCGCATTGATAATGTGAACAGATGTTCATCGTGGATTGTTTTATCCACTTGTTCATTCACATATTTAGATGGCCCGTGGTGGTGTGAGGTATATGATTTATTCATATATTTCTTCTTTTACATTATGCTGCAGATCCTTGATTGATATTGATGTAGGATCTTATTTATTTCTTGTTGTCATGATTCCTTACTTCGTGTTATGCGGAATCATTCACATCATGTACTGTTTGTCATAACTCTTTATGTTATGCTTTGAGATCCCTTGTTGTATGTTGCTAGGATATTCTTGTTGTCGTCATGCATTTGTTTTGCTTTTACATCCCTTTTGTGCCATGTTGGTAGGATGCGCACCATGCTTGTTTTTGTGTCATACTGATAGGAGTCTTTTGATTGAGAGTTCTAGTTGTGGAACATCTCTTAGAGCCACTCCTGTGTGAGGGAAATTTTCCTTGTATGATTGAGACATCATCTCTTGTGTACATCATCTTTATTGACAATACATAATGCAGTGGCCTACACCATCTTGAAACAGGGCCCGAAGACATAGTCCCTCCTGGATGAACTCTGTTATCAACGCTTATGTTTTCATGTGTTGATGATTGACATGTTCCTCTTATTTACAGTCTGTAGCTATATTTGTTAATGTTCTTTTAAAATGCAATTTTAACACATCACGAAAGTAAAAGGTCTTGGAAAGGTGATTCTTCACACCCAGACCTAAATCAAGTGGTATTAGAGCAGCTCTTTACGTGTATGTGAATAGCAGTGTGAACAATGACAGAGGATGAAAAAGCAACGTACGAGACCATGCTTAACATTTCCAAGAAAGTGGAAATTGTGTATGAAACTCTACAGAAATAAACAGAGGATAAGGAGCAGTTACAGCTTCAGTTGAAAGCCATAGAAGAGGCCATGGAGGAACTGAAGCAAAACAAACATAATTTTCAAACAAAGAATAATCGATTGAAGATGTGCTTACATGAAGAGAAAGAGGTGAAGCAGAGTTTTTTACTACAGCTACAAGCAAAGGAAGAGGCCTTAGAAAAGCTGCAGCGAGACTCATGTGAGGTAGAAAGTAGTTCTCCATCTTCATGTATGTTTTCTGATAATGATTTTTCTGTGTTTGAAAATCACACCACAGGAATTGGCTCCAAACTGTTGAAGAGAATGGGGTATGAAGGAAAAGGCTTGGGCGTTAATGGCCAAGGCATCGTCAACCCCATCCAAGTAGAGGAATTATCGTGTCGAGCAGGACTTGGGTATGTTAGGAAAGAAGTTGGGGAAGGCACTGAGATAGAATGCAATCCACCAACAACAAATGATAAGAAACCCTCATCAGTTCTTTCCAAATTGAAAGAGAAGGTAAAAGATGTTGATTTCCTTTCAATTTCATCTTCTCATAGCATGATATCTGTTGGAGATTTGGAGATCCCAATTACAGGTACAACCATGAGGCTCCTTGCAAAGATAAGGCACAAGGAGAAAAAACTTGGTGCTAATAACCAAGGCATCACTCCTTTGAGCACTCTCCTGTGGTGTACCTCGAGCCTTATCTGTGGTGTACATCAGAAAAAACAAAGGAAGGTATAACCATTTTCAATCTTCGAATGTTCATTTTGATTATGACCATGTTGTTAATAATGAATGAAGATCAAGGCATCGGAAAACATGTAATTTTTGTGGTTTACCTAACCATACCTTTTCCAAGTGTTGGAAAAGAATGGCAACACTCATGAGGCATGAAAGACCCTCTCAACAGCATGAAAAGAAATAGGTTAAGCAGATATGGAGGAAGAAAGCCTATTGCAGTCATTGCGACAGAAATGGCCATTAGAGAGCCACTTTCTGGAAGCCCCATCCAGAGCAGCGCCTTAGAGACAAAGTGTCGGTGCGTGAACTAGGTAAAGCAGTTGTTTGACAAGAAAAACCACCTCAGGGAGGTGACCCATTCACATTGATCAGTGAGAAATGGTTTTTAGACATGTTGTTATTTCATGGTCATTCTTTTGTAAATCATTTGTTGCATTTTAAAGTGTAAAAATGATGATGTATTTCCATCACTTGGTCAGCAACAATGATGTCTGGTCATGTTTTGAGTCATATTTTGAGTTGTATGTTAAAGCTCTAAAAGTGATGTTATGTTTCCATCGCTTGTCAAAACAACAATGTTTGGCCTTATAAATGTAAATCATGTGTTGCAGTGATGATGTGTTTTCCATCCCTTTTTGAAGCAACCATGATAGGTTGGCCTTATTGTCATAACTAGAGTATTGCGTCCATGTAAACTTGACCACCGAGTATGAGTTATAAACTCGTGGCAAGTACGGGACGTTTGGGTCCTTAGTTTGGTCATGTTATCCAAAGCATGTGATTTGCAAACAATGTACTATGGGTTGCAGAAGTAGCAGGTGTCGACTCGTCGCTTAAGGCTCCGAAGAACAAAGGTGAAGGAGATGGAAGCGAGACCTTTTTAGGACATTTGTGATGTAGACAGGGTACAAAGAAAGATGCAGATTACTTTTTATGCTTTTGGAGGAACAAAAGCTCCTTAGTGGGGAGGATTGATCCAGATGGATCTTCAGACACCATGGCATGGGAACGCTCAAAAAATCAAAGTAATCAGAATGATGTTGACATAGGACCAGAGCATAGATCTCATCTTCCTGATCGCGGAGGTGTGAACGGTTCGTCAATCCAAGTCCGGATGATGTAGTTATTGCGAAAAGAGTTGCCTTGGTTCCTTTGAAAAAAGGAGGTTTTTTCATAAAAAATGGACTTAAAGCCTTTGTAAGGCAAATCACACTGGGAATCATGTCAAGGGCGAACTTAAGGCGGGCCTTTGGAACCCCTGATCAGCGATCTCCGATATCGGAGTCAGGGGTAGGCAATCAGCAATGTCGGAAGGCTTAAAACATGCGATCAGTGATCAAATCGGTGATCAGCATCAGCGATCGGTGTCGGCTATCGACATCGGCAATTGGCATCGACATACGCCAATGTATCGGTGAAGGACCCTGGGCCGTAGCAATTGCGATATGTGATGCGATCTCAGCCGTCGAATCGAAAACCAATCAACGACCACAATTAAATCAATGATCGGTGATCACAGATCCCGACTTGTGATATAGCCCGGACCCGATAAGTTTATAAGCCCGATTTTATAAAATTTAAAATCCAAACTTTTGGATTTTTCAGTATTTTTCAGTGTTTTTCGGGTTTTGTCATATCGTTTTAAAACGATAAAAAGGCCTATTTTCAGAGGTTTGTTGCACCGCCGATGCTTCTATGCAAACGGTTTCCATTCTAAACAAAACAATCCTTATTTTTATGCGGCCTTGTCCCAAACATGTTATAAAAACACGATGGGTAATAGAGAGCCAAGGAGGGGCATGCCAGAGGAAGAGAGCCTGTGCTAGAGAGCCCGAGAGCCTGTGCTGGGGAGTGCTACAGAGCCTGAGTGCCAGAGACCTCATTGAGGAGGCTACGCCTGATGGAGAGCTGCAGAATGAGAGGGCTAGGCAGAGACAGAGACAGCTAGAGTACCGCAAAGCCGCATAGAGCTGCAGTGATATAGTCAAAATGCTATGAAGCCAGATAGCCAAGAGCTACAGAGCCAAGAGTCCAGAGTAGTTCTTCTCTTATGATCAATTCTTCTTCTCATGATCGGTTCATCTTGGATCAATGCTTCTTTGATTGTTTCTTTGTGATCGATTCATCTGTTGATTAATGCTTCTTTCATGGATTCTTCTTTGATTGCTTATTCTTCTTGTAGATAGATGCTTTGAGATCAATGTTTCAGTGAGCTTCAGCTTATTGACCACTGCTTCAGATGCCCCGATTCTTCATATGGCCATTCATAATGAGGTCGTGACAGATTGGTAGCGGATTGTGCCTGCACATTGATAATGTGAACAGATGTTCATTATGGATTGTTTTATCCACTTCTTCATTCACATCTTCAGATGGCCCGTGGTGGTGTGAGGTATATGATTTATTCATATATTTCTTCTTTTACATTATGTTGCAGATCCTTGATTGATATTGATGCAGGATCTTCTTTATTTCTTGTTGTCATGATTCCTTGCTTCGTGTTATGTGGAATCGTTCACATGATGTATTGTCTGTCATAACTCTTTATGTTATACTTTGAGATCCCTTGTTGTATGTTGCTGGGATACTCTTGTTGTCGTCATGCATGTGTTTTGATTTGACATCCCTTTTGTGCCATGTTGGCTAGATGTGCACCATGCTTGTTTTCGTGTCATATTGATAGCAGCGTTTTGATTGAGAGTTTTAACTGTGGAACATCTCTTAGAGCCACTCGTGCGTGAGGGCAATTTTCCTTGTATGATCGAGAAAACATCTCTTGTTTACATCATCTTTATTGACAACACATAATGTAGCATCCTACACCATCTTGACATAGGGCCCGGAGATGTAGTACCTCCTAGACGAACTCCATTATCAACGCTTATGTTTTCATGTGTTGATGATTGATATGTTCCTTTTCTTTACAGTCTGCAACTATATTTGTTAATGTTCTTTTAAAATGCAATTTTAACACATCAAAAAAGTAAAAGGTCTTGGAAAGGTCTTTCTTCACACCCGGACCTAGATCAATGTATGAATCCATGTATCTATGTCATTGTCTGACATATCATCAAGAATCGTTCTTGTCATGGAATGGTTACTTATTTAGGTGAATGGCATGAAGAATTTCCTCACTATGATAAATCAAATGGGAAGAGTAGCCATGAAAAATATATGAGGTCAATATCATGTGAATATGAATTTATATTGTATGCTTGTAGTATGCCTATGCTTAGCTTATGGATAGGTTATACCAAGGGATACATCAAAAAAATGAAAGTGGTGTGGTCTGTGGCATGCTAGGATAAGGAGGATAAGGAAATGGAAGCAAGGTTTATTGGTAAGGACATTGTGGTTTTGAATGAGTGGTACTACCTGTTGAGTTATGTTGTATATGTTGTACATGTTGCATCTATGATTTGTGCAGATGCAATTTTGTGTATATATAGTGTGTGTACATGTTGTTTATGCAGTGTTATGTACATGATGGTATAGATAGTGTTGTGTGGATATTTCATATGGTGATGTGCATATGATTGGATATGCAGTGATGTGTACATATGGTGCTATGTACATGTCATATATGCAGTGATGTGTACAGATGATGCTATGTACATGTTGGATATGTAGTGCTATGTACAAGTGGTGTTGCATAAATGTTGTACATGTGGAGATTTGTACATATGGTGTTGTGTGCATGATTGTACAAGTGGTGTTGTGTGCATGTGGTGCTATTTACAGGTTGTACATGTGGCATTGTGTGCAGGTGGTGCTGTGTACATGTTGTGCATGTGGCATTGTGTACATGTGATGTCGTGTACCTATTGATGAGGCTCATCAATAGGTAAACTATATGGGTCACAATGCCACTCTCCAACTTATAAAAATTGACTTTTCTCACATTTATTTACATATTTTGTTATATTTTGCTTAGTGAGAAGGGTGAAGGTGAGTTACTATATCATTTGGCCTAATATGTATTAAATGCAGGAATTGGAGCAGTTTTGGGTTTACTTAAGTGCAGGAAATCGAAGCGGGAAAGAAACAAAGATTTTAGGAGATTGGTCTCCCTCCTTAGCTCCTCAAATCATTCAAAGATTCCACCACCATATCTTATTAGCTTAGAGTTACTAGCAGCCAAGCAAGCAAGTCCATTGGCATCTAAGCCAATGATAGTTAAGAAAGATTCATTCTTGAGTTAGGAAGATAAGTCTCCCTATTTCCTAGGGAGTTGTTGGGAGCTCCAGTTTTTTATAAATAAGAGAGCCAAGGGACTCATTAGGATTTGATTTTTTGATGTAGCCAAGAGGAAATTTGAACTGAAACATTGTGACTGTTATTATATTATTGTATTTGACATTTTGATGATAATGAGAAATTTTACCTTGATCCATCACTGAGTTGACTCAGAGGGTTGAAGCTCTTGGCTTAGGGTCCAACCCTAGCAGTAGAAGTTCCTCTTTTTTTATATGTATTCTTAGAGTAAAATGATAGTTAGCTCTTGAAGTTGTTTGTGTTTTTTTTAGCTTAACAAGTATTTGAATGATTGCTTAATCTTATTTCCATTAGTTTGAAGAAGTAGATCTGAGGTCTAGTAGTGAAGGAAGGTACTCCAGAAAATCTTGTGACAGTGGCCTCTTCCTCATCTCCCTCATGGGATCATGATTAGAGGGTCCCATTCTCACAACCCCAAAAACAAAGTTGTCTTTTGGTAATTGCATAGCTTAGGGTTCATTTTTAGATAGATCACTGTTTATGATTTCTTGGAAGCACCTGCAGTTGTTATTTTGTTTCTTGATTTTTCTATAGCTTAGAAAGGCATTCCATTTCATAGATCTAGTCATTAGAAATAGTTAGATCAACTTTCTCAAATTAAATTCATCTTTTCCATGTTAATGTGTAGTGATGCATAAATGAAGAGAAAAATAGGTTTTGTTCTAGGGATTGTTGATCTGCGGGGAGGAACTCATCCAACCAGTGCCATCTAAGTCTTCTCCACCTTCTACCAAGGCATATCATCCCATAGTCCAAATCTTTTTTTTGCAGCCACCGTGAGCAGCCACCTTAGGCAAATCAAACCTCTCTAAAGTGTTGGGCTTAGCCTCGGTCAATGTGAAACTTCCCTACACCTCCTCTCACTATCATACATCTCTCCAACACCTCATTCCACCATTCTTTCCCTCCTAAATATTTCATGAAAAAAATCAAGACATCTTGTAGCAAACTAGGACATCCTGTAGCAGCCTATTTGACCCTGTTTTGACCAGAAATGCTAGTATGAGAGTAGGTTATGCCCTCATCTTGGATTCCATGTCTATCATTGCTACCTAAGATCAGCTCACCCATACCTTCCCCCCTGCAAGATCAAACAGAATAAGCATAGCATTTACATTTCTGAATTTAGAAATTAAAAGACTCCTTTCTGCAAATATGAAATGAAATAGTTAGTGCATGCATATATAAATCATAGAATGAAAGAACAACTTCCCATGTCCAAATAGTTGAAATATCTAGATGATCAATTGCACAGTTAGCCTAATTCTTTTCTGCAAGTAATTTGTGCTATTTCCTAGCTATATGATTTATGGCATTTGATAGCATTTATCATTTAGCAACTTTTATTTCCTAAATAGGAAAGCATTTACTTTCCTGTATTAGAACTAGCTTTACATTCACTGTCAGTGGTCATACTCCTTCTAGTCAATAGAAGATTGATTTGGAACCCTAGTGGTCTAGTGCCCCAGTTGAGAAGTGACATGACTAAAATGTTGCATCTATTGTGTATATAGCACTATCACCTCCAAGTTTGTACGAAACCCTGGGTTGATAAAGTAAAGTTGGTAGCCCTAGGATTTGTAGCATTCTTGTTGCAATATTGAGGCTCCTCACTTTTTGGTGTTGTTGCTAGGTGTTGGGTGCAGGAATTGTAGTCAGACAGACTCCTTCAACACTTAATTGTCAACTCGGGGGTTTCGTAAACTTAGAGACGAAGCACAGGAAATGCTAGAAATGATATGAAATTTTCCAAACTCTATTCCTACTTCCTTAATTGCAATCTTGAAGAATAAAAAAAATAAAATATCACCCGACAATTTACACCAAAGATATTCTAGTGTTGAAATATGAAGGAAAGTACTTTTGCAGGAAAGTAAATGAAAGGAATTCTTAAAACCTCGTGCAAACAATATTTTACTAATGAAAATGTAAATCTATGTTTATCTTTAGTATAGTTGTGTTCCAGGTTAATAATTGGGCCCTTGAAGATATGTGACTCCTTATAGATCTTCCTCCCTATACTAAGTTATTATTCCTGTACTTCTGCAATGTGTTTGCACTAGTACCATAACAAAGCTTAGGTGTTGGGAGTATATTTTACACATGTACTGAAGATTTATGTTTTCATGCAAGAGCTCTAATCATCAAGGTTAGAGCACTCTGTTCCTGTATCAGGAGATCGATTCCTATACTGGGACAGAGGTTCCTACACCAAGTTTTCCAATTCTTCTTTCAAGAAAATAAAGAATGTATTAACTAGGAAAAAGAGCTTGCAAAGGTGAAAAAAACTTCAAAATAAATTCCTCAAACTGAAATATGATTCAACCAATCTTAGTCTAAAACAAGAATTAATTTCCAAAGTCAACGTGCACTCTTCTTTAATTAAGGAACTTTTGCATGTAATCTAAAATATCATTTAATTGTGACAGCAGGCTTCAATCCTGTAATAGTTATCCACATGAACTGATCTGCATTCATAACCTTTTTAAATCAGAAATATTTCCTTTAAGAATCATTATGCATAATTTTGATCTTTCCTAAACAGCATAAAGTGCAGGCACATACCAGTGTGTCGCAACAACATTCAGTTTCTGATTATCAGAAGTATGTTTAATTCAAAATATCAAAAGAACTTTGGAATAAAAATCACGCTATTTAGAATCACATTAAGACTTATCAAATAAAAATAAAAGACTATTACTATAATGAACTAGAAGAATCAATATGGGAGAATATAAATGCACTAGTGCAGGAAATCATGCTTGCACGATCCAGGCAAAAAACGAGATTAAACTTCAAAGAAGGAAATCATAAGATTAAAATTCAATTGAGCACAAACACCATGGATTCATCACACTGTAATGAAATCAGATTCAGACTTTGCAGAAGAATAAAATAAACAACTATTTACTTCACACTTTGCATTAAATGAAATTAACACATCTTAATCGAAAAAGAGAAGAACACGAGGGAGAACGAGTTGGGTTGGCTGGGCCCTAGCCAACCATCTTGTTTCCCTATTTAGGAAATGTAAAGATTCAACTCTTTAATAAATGCATCAACGCATAATTACAATGAAAGATTGAGAAATCATGGCATAGTTCCTTTCTATTAATGATTAGCAAGTATACATCATGAATTCGAATTCAGCCAAGAACAAGGGCGATACCAGCAAAATTACAAAAGGACAGAATCACAATATCCTTGCTATAGCTATCACTCGCTGCCATTTTCTATCTAAGTCCTACATTTTGTACATTCATTCAAACCTGCGGCCATAACCAAATTACATCAAGCATTCCAATTTGAGCCTTTCAGCTATAACAAAATAACAATAACAGCTCATGCTAAGCCTTTCGGCTATAACAAAATGCTATTTTAGGTATTCAATCGGCGACCTAATCTCCACCATATCCCTGACTTTCTCTATGCTCTGAGCCCAACTCGAGTTGATAATTCTAGAACACGGTGCCACATGAAGTGGTGATCTGTCACTGTAGTTGAAGATTCGCCAGCGGTGTAGGAATCCTACCTGCACTCAACCATGCTAACAAGATGATTAATTCATTGTCTATTAAATACTTCTAGGAATAGAATTATTAGTTGCAAATATTTAAAGGTATAAAATCTATGAAAATGATTAATTAAGCACATTCGTAACCCTTAAACATGAAACATAAATCTAGTGCAAGAAGTGACACGATTCTTGGACTAGTGCAGGAATATGGGGGCTTGCAAGGTTAAAACAGAGGTATAAAGTTATGGTTTTGAAGGGAAAAAGGGTTAAAAAATGAAGCAATTTAGCCTACCAACATCCTCCCCTCCTTAAGTTGTTGTGGGTCCTCACACAACCTTTACCTACAAAAAAAAAAAAAAAAAAAATAGAAGGGCCTTCCTTTAATTCTGAACTTGTATACTGATCCCTACTTTCATTATCTTTTCCTTCCTGCTTCAAACCTTTTTAAGTTTCTTGGTCACCTTCTTAAGATGTTCATAACACTTTGAAGCTCGATACTTCCATATCTTAACTTGTCATTTCTGTTCCTTCACCTCCCCTGCCAACTCTGCGTGTGCTTTGCATTTTCTCGTTTCTGCACTGTATTTTGCTCTTTCATGGCTTGGTTTAACACCTCCAAGCCATAAACATGTTTCTTGATTTCTTCTATCTGAATTTTCAGATAGAGGGTGGAGCTCTCCACTCTCAATTCCTCAGGCATAGACTTTTCAGAAGTCAATTCCAGACATGTGCCATCATCATCATGGTCAAAGTTATCCTAGCCATCTTTCAATTCCTGCATTGTAATATCATCAACGGTTTCAACACCAGAAATCTCAATGTTGCTAAGGGTCACAGTGCCCTACATTTTTACCTTATCATGGGTTTCAGTACCCTGCTCCTCAGAGTTATTAAGGGCTTCAATACCTTGCTCATCTATCTCACCAAGGGTTTCAATACCCTTCTCTTCAAAATCATTGAGGGTTTCAACACCCTACTCATTCATCGCATCAATGGTTTCAGTACCCTGCTCTTCAAAATCGTTGATGGTTTTAGCACCCTGCTCATTCATTGCATCAAGGGTTTTAGTACCCTGCTCTTCAAAATTATTGAGGGTTTCAGCACCTTATGCCTTGCCATCCATCTGACCCTCTATCGGGTCCTTACATATACTCAACATCACCTTTCTTTTCTTCATTATGCAAAAAATGACCGACAAGGGCGTGTTGTCTTCCTTCTCCACATAGTCACCATCAACCACTATATGACTTGCTGCCTCAACAAGAATCAAAAGATTGTCTTTACCTAGCAAGGTAGGTGGTGAGTCATCCAATAGTATTGGAGAGGTCGACTAAACGTGACCCACCCCTAAGGAGGCAGTTCTTCACCTGGCCGACCTCTTGGTCTCGATAGGATGCGAGGTCATCGTTTATGATTTCTCATTCTTGCTTGCACTCCTCTTTTGAGATGAATTTAGTTTTTCTACACTTTTAGCTTGAGCCAGCTTTTCTGCACTTTTCTTTTGAGTCGACTTCTGTATGCTCTGCCCCTGAAACTCCTTCAAGAATTCCTCCCAAGTCACACTTTTAGCTTTGAGTTCTTTCTTAACTAAGATTGAGATCAACCCATGGTGATATAATTTGTATGCGGCCTAATTGGATTTTCCTTTCTGAACCCCTTTCGCCATATTTTCTAAACTTCTGAGCAAATAATATGGGAAATTGATGAGCTTACTAGACTCAAAGTGCAAGAGTAGGCATATGTGGTAGAGGAAAGTTAGTCAGTAGCGGCCCTCGCAAGTAAGGAACTTCTGTAACACATACAGGAGATCCTTCCACTTCTCGATCATATTGTTCCCATTGGAGGCTATTCTTCCAGTCCACCTTCTGCTTCAAGTTGACCATGAACCAGCACCACAGTTTCTTTTCTAACTTCTCCTTCTTGAACCATTTCTCCCCTACTGTTGGAAACCCTGTAGCCTGAGATATGGATTCTTCTGTTACTACAAATTCTAATGAACCAACCTTGGCTCAGCTCCCATCAAAGGTCCGGGAAAATGCTATTGCCACATATGAGTCAAACCCATCGAACTTCTGCAGGAATAAGAGGAACCCGGATTTCTGCAACATTGCAAGACTATTCATGTACTCAGCTGTCTGTTCCATATCTATGGATTGTGGCTCAATCCTTACAGGCGCCATGTCTATTCGAATTCACCCACTCTTCATTTCAAGTTTTTAAAAGAATATCACAGAAAAAAACTCAAATGGTGATCAATCTACGCATCCGTTGTTATATCAACCATTTCTTGAAATGTCGTGCTTCATTATTAAAATTACATAGATGTGAATGTGAATTGGTGCAAGTACAGGCAGACGATGATGATTGGGAGAGGCGGCAATTTAGACAATAATTTCACATAATGGTCATGCAAGGTCGGATATGGGGTGAGGCTATTATTATCAGGTGATGAGTTTACCAAGGGAAGGTAAGTATTGAATTTTGGGAGAATCGTACTACTCTACATTTACTCCATGATTTCACATAAGGCGTACTTAGTATTCATTAAAAAGATAAGATTCCATAACCTAAAATATCCTTGTACTTAAATGATTCCTTCCTAGTTTAGTAAATGATGAAACAAAGCATTAATCATAATATAAACTGAATTTCATGATCTGCAGGTGGTACAGTTATTCTGTCTGTACAAAGGTTCATGAAACAAAAGATAAGCTTCAACACACAATTTTTTTTACTAGGTGTTCCTACACCGGAACATGTGTTTTTGAATTGGGCGCGCTCAATAGTGAAGATTCCTACACTGAATGTGCCTGTACTGAATGTGCTTGCACCAAACATGTTTGCGCCAAGCATGCTTTCACTTAGACATGCTTGCACTACCCATGCTTGCATTGAATCTGCTTGCACTTGAACACACATTCCTGTACCAGGGATATTTGTAGCGTCATAGGAGCCAAAAGAGAATTATGATAGAATACAATTCATAGACTCGATTAAAAATATTTTTTGAATATATAAAGGAGATTTTATTCACCATTCTTTGGTGTTAACATATGCCTTTCGATCTGATTTGTGAATTCACATCAGATCCTGCAATCAATCCATGAGGGAAAAAAAAGAAGTGGGAAAAGGGTAAATTTTTAGAATGGGAAGGAAATTATGACAAGGAATTCAAGAGTGAAACCATTAGGAGGGATAAAGCAAAAAGGGATTTTGGGGAAAAAATTCAAGGGAAAAGAGGGAAATACAAAATTGGATAGGGAAATTTCTTTGAAGAAAGGGATGGTAAACTTTTGGAATAAAAAAAGAATAAAATGAGGGTATTTTTTTTCAAAAATGGGAATAGAAGAAAGGCAAAATTTCACTTGATATTTGCCTGCATAGTGTTGATCCATAAAATAAATGTAGCGGGAATTGAGTGTTGGCTGAAATAAAAATTTACGTGCCAGCTATCCCAAACTTGGATAAGGGCCCGGTTCCTATACTTGAACCTGCTTCTTCTTGGTGACAATTAACACATCTAAATGTCAAGAAACATTCCCATTTTATTAGAACTGATCTTCCTACCAGCAAGTTGGTTTTCAGGTTGATCCTTCTGCAATCATGTCAGTAGAACTGATTTTCACAATCACAGGAAAATTTCTTTTTCTTTTTCTTTTTAATTATTATATAATTTTTTTTTTTGGATTTTCCTTAAATTTCATTTCAAGAGAGAAGAAATCAGATTACAATAGGCTGGCTGATCCGGATTTAAACAGGAATGCAACAAAATACAGAGATAACCATATACACAAATATGCAGCGGAAATAATACTTCATTTCATTAATGGAAAACACTGAAATATGCTTACAACCAGAAATGGAAATAAACCAGCTAGGGTGATGGTAGCTTATTCTCTGAGAAGAGATGTGGTGACTACATGCCTCTAAACTATGTTACAATGAGGCTCGGAGGCCTATTTATTGTTGAGAAACAATGAAAAACCCTTCACATCCCAAAACCTAACCCTAGAAGATGAAACGCCAAATTGTGGGCCCCGTTTGGGTAAAATTGGTACATCAATTTCCCGGGGTTGTAAGTTTGGCATATGATCTCCGTTTGACGCGTACGATAGCTCGTTAGAAAGATCTATCCGAGAACTACCACTTTTGGAAGGGCAACATCAATCCATTGACCCATGTTTCCCCCATATTTTCCAAAAAACGTCGTTTAGGGCCTCAAAACGGCTCCGGAAGTTCAGGACCCGAAAAACTGCTAAAAATAGTAAGTTGTGCTACAATTAAGGAAACTGAAAATGCTGAGAGAAACAATGATGGGTCTAGATGGACTTGGTAGGTGGCCACCAATATCCACCTGGATCATTCCTCCCCCTTAGAAGCAAATGGTCCCCATTGCGTTGAGTTCCTCCATGAGATGAGGAAACTTTTGCTGAACTTGGTCCCTGGTGAGCCACTTGCCCTGGTGAAGGAATTGGCCTGCTTTGACAACTCGATACAGTTGGATATTCTGTTGGCTAGTGTTCTTGATCTGTGTGTCCATGATCCGATCAGTTGCAACTTGTTCCATGCAATATGGATTTAATTCTGTGGGTGTGAGTTGTTCTGCAATGTCGATGTGTCTAGCAATGGTGGGAAGTATGGCCGAAGGCGGTCCACATTGAATATTGGATGCAGGCCAAGGAATGGAGGAATGCTGAGCTCAAATGCATTCTCCCACAGCCTTAGTAATGGTGTAAGGACCATATCGAAGTGGTCTCATTTTCCGATAGGCTCCAGTAAGGCATTCCTTTTGCAAATGCAACCAGACTTTGTCACCCACCTGAAACTTGTGTGGCACCCGATGTTCATCATGTCATTGCTTGTACTTGGCATTTGATTTCTCCAGAATGTCATGGACCTGCTGGCGAATATGTTGGATGTGCTCAATGAAGCTAGTCGCCTTATTTGTTTCGGACTGGACATGAGCTGAATCTGTGTGAGTAGCTGCAAATGGCATGGCCACATCAATGGGGCATAGCGGCTGGAATCCCAAGCCCACCTGAAAAGGGCTGTGGCCAGTCGAGCTGTGAAGAGCTCGGTTGTAGCTGTGTTGAACATAGGGGAGGCTCTCATCCCATGTGCGTGGATGCTTTAAGTTATACATGCACAAAATGTGCACAATCATCCTATTGACAACCTCTGTCTGGCCATCAGTTTGAGGATGGAAGGCTGTGGACTTAGTGAGTTTGGTGTCCAGCATTGACCAGAGACTGGACCAAAATGTACTGAGGAACCAGACTGTCCCGATCTGAGATGATAGACTGTGGGATCCCAAAGTGCACCCATACTCGTTCAAAGAAGAGTTTAGCAGTGGCTTCTGCTATGATATTCTTCTTGTAGGCCGCCATAATGGCCATCTTTGAGAACCTGTCAACGACCACAAAAACACAGTCATTTCCATGCTTAGTGGAAGGAAGGACTGACATGTAATCCATGGAGATGGATTCCCAAGGTCGACTAGGGGTAGGCAGTGGGGCATATAGGCCTTGCTTCTTGATGGTCGGTTTGGCAATGGCACAGGCAGTACATGATCTGATGTACTTCCCAAAATCTTGTCGAAGATTCAGCCAATAGAAATACTTTTGTAGCACTGCCACCGTTTTCTCAACCTCGAAGTGCCTAGCAGCCTCACTGTAGTGTGCTTCCCAAATCATCTTGGCACGCTCGCTGGAAGGAACACAAAGGTGACCCAGGTGGCATAAAAGGGCATCCTGGAGGTGAAAATCTGGAACATGCTAACCCTCCAAGAGTGTTTGGTATGTGTGGCCGAATTCTGGGTCGCTTTTGTAGAGAAGTGGCCAGTCAGAAGTCTCATGCCCACAAGAGGTGAGCACGGTGGTTAATGCCATGATCGGTGGTCGACTGAGGCAATCTGCAACATATTGGCGCTGCCCTTCTTATATTTGATATTCAAATGGAACTGTTGCAGGTATGTAGACCACTTCTGATGGCGATCATTCTGCAATTTCCCTTGGGTCTGTATGAATTGCAGTGGTTGATGGTCTGTGTGGATGACCGTTTCCTTCCCCAAAATGTAATGCTTCCATTGTCGGCAAGCCTGCACAATGGAATACATCTCTTTATCATAAGTGGGATACTTCTGGACTGTGTCTGAAAGTGTTTCACTATGATATGCCACTGGATGCCCGTGTTCAGTAAGGACTGCCCCAATAGCATAGTCAGAGGCATTTGTCTCGACCTCAAATGGTTGTTGCAAATCTAGTAACGCGAGCATCGGTGCTGTGTAGAGGCGATCTTTCAGCTCTATGAATGCCTTCTGTTGAGATTCAGACCAAAAGAACTTTACTTTGGATCCTCCCTTGGTGACTTGACTCAAGGGCCAAGTGATATGAGAAAACCCCAACACGAACCTGCGGTAGAAGTTGGCATGACCTAGAAAGCTGCGGAGCTCTATCAAAGTGGTTGGAGATGGCCAATCCCGAATGACTTGGATCTTGGCTGGATCCACATGCACCCCCTGTTCATCAACAATGTATCCCAGATACTGAACCTGGGTCATGCCAAAAGTGCATTTCTCTAAATTAGCACACAGATTGTCGTCCTGACTTCAAATCAATCTTGTGATATCCTAACTTCAAATCAATCTTGCTAAAATATTTCGCCCCCTTTAGTTGGTCCAGGAGGTCGTCAATCTGTGGGATTGGGTACCTGTTACGGATAGTGATCTTGTTCAGTGCCCGATAGTCAATACAAAGTCTCCAAGTGCCATCCTTCTTCTGTACCAACACGATCGAGCTCCCACAAGGCGATGAACTCGGATGGATGTGACCTTTCTGCGGGAGCTCCTGAATCTGCCTCTTGATTTCATCATTCTCCAGAATGGAGCGCTGATAAATTGGTCCATTGGGTAGCGACACACCTGGGGTCAGATGGATGGAGTGCTTGACCTGATAATGCAGAGGAACCCCTGCAGGGGAGGTGAAGATGTCCTCGTATTCCTCCATGACCTTGTCCATCTGTAGTTGTCGTGCAGAGGGGCCCTGTCTGGAGGCCATGGCCACAGTCTTCTTCTTTCCTTGAGGGCGTATCATCAGGAAAACAAATTTCCAGGTTTTGGAAACAAGCTTACCGCATTGTTTTGTAGTAATCAAAGAGATGGCGATAGGTGGTGCTACCTCTGGTATCCTGCACAACTTATTTCCCAATGTAATAATAATAGCATGGGGCCTTGACTCATACACAATATGTCGCTTCCACAAGTATGGTTGTCCAAATAATACATCACAAACTTCAAGGGGAGCAATGTGATGAGCCCCAAAATTGGTAACAATTTGGGCTCATTTGGCCTAATTTTCATTGTTCAGCCCTTGTTCAAATCCGTCATTTTCTATAGTTTATGCATTATTTTAAGTATGTTTGTGTCTTTGGTACGAATAGGGGAAGTTACTTTTCCTAGGTGGTTAACACGTGTCTATTTCAGGTTTTTGCATATATTGGAGCAAAGTCAGCATCATGAGCTATAGCAGCCAAGCTGAAGGAGGACTTGAGGAGGGTGCGACGCATTCAATGACCTTCCTCGGGTCTTCACCTCCAACTCCAAGCTCCAAAGACCACCAAACCGAATCTAGAAGGCAGCCAATCAGCATTTAGAAAGGGACTGTTTGACTCACAGTTTGACAACCGAGTTCCACAGATTGAGGAGGCCAGCTAGGTCCCTCATTATCTATAAATGTTGAGGCCTTGGCCTTCATAAAAAGACTTTTGAAACTATTGTGTACTTTGCACCTCAGCGCTGCAGCTTTATTTTGTTCCTTTGTAACCATTTTTGGCATGACTATTATGATTCTTTTTGGATGATGAGAAGCAGTTTGGTTTCCTATCAAATCTGAGTTTTTCATAGGAGCCAAAGCTCTCAGGGCTGGGCCCAACCTGAGAGCCTAGGACCTCCTTCCTGTATTATTGCTTTTCCTTTACGTATCACTGTTTTTTTTCCTTTATGCATTTGAACACATTGCTGTTAAGTAGATTTCGTTATGTTGCAAGAATATATCACTGTTTATGAATGACTTTGGTTTAGATGTTTTGGTAGGATAATAACAACAAGATCTCCAAGGAAAAGAGACAACCATACTCCTGGTTTCACCTCGGCCTTATTCGATTTGGGGCTGGAATTGAGGAAACAGTGCTGCCTCACAAAAACACTAGTTTGCTTGTTTATGCAATCTTTTAGTGTGCTTGTTTTATTTGCAGAGATTAGTCATGGGTTTGGACATCTGAAACGTTCCTTTACATAGATGGTGTACAAGGTTTTCTTCCCAAATAAAGTGTTGCTCATTTTTGTTGATTGATGGATAGAATAAACTAGTTTAGGATTTGATCATTTGCAGGTCTTCGTTGATTTGATCAAGGCCCACCGTGCAGGGCATCTTCTTCCTTCATCCATCCTCCCAAAGCATCATCTAAGCCTCCTGTTCTGTCTTGTAGCTAAGCTACCCTTTTCCCATCTATCCTTTGTGCCTAGGAAACCTTACCTCCTTGCTCATCATTGCCTTGGCCGTCTTCAAGCCAAGTCAGCCTTCTACACCTCTTCACCGATCCACCCACAAGTCCTTAGGCCATTTTTAGACCCCTATTCTACCTCTAGATCCATCCATGCACCTTCCCTCACTCATCCACCCCCTAAAAACCGACTTCCAAACATCCTGTAGAAATTCTGAAATTTCCTGTAGAAATTCTGAAGTTTCCTGTAGAAATCCTGAAGTTTCCTGTAGAACCCCTGCAGACTTCCTATAGAAGCTCACAAGTGAGGTTTCCTGATAGCCAAACCTTGTGAGACTCTGGGGAAGAGTGTTAGGGACTCCTTAGACCTCCTCTGAGCCTCTTCAACCATTTCCAAGCACTCCTCTTCCTTGATCCACTCCTGCACAGTGAAGCACAGTTCAAGCATATGCATGTGAAAATCGACACTTAATCAAAAAATACAAAAAGATACTTTCTAGGACAAAAGTAGTCTAAGACATGCATTTTCCCTTTTTGAAGTCAATGGCATCTCATTTAGTAGTTTGCATTTTCATTTTTGCATCAGTAGAACTAGCTGGTAGAATTAGGGTTTGCTAGGGTTTGCATTTCTCTTTGGCTTTCAGTTTCTTTTCGCAAGTAGATTAGCTCCCTTTGAGTTAGCTTTCATTCATCATTTAAAAACTTCTTCTGAGAACTTATAGAAGTTGGCTAAAGCCCCTAGCGGACTTGTGCCAGCTCACCAAGTGACAGCTGCGAAAAGAGCTAGTACTTGTGCATACAGCACCGTCGCTTCCAAGTTTGTTACGAACAACCGGGTTGATAAAAGTAAAGAAGGGAGTCCCGAGAGTTGCAGCATTATTGCTGCAATACTGGAGCCCACCATCTTTTTGGCGTTGTTGCCGGGGAAGCGTCAGAGTATTGGTGATTGTTGTTATTCTTCTATTTTCTACTACAAACTTCTGCTAAGTAGTTTATTTCATTTCCATTCTGCAATTTCATTTCCGCAAAAGTAGA
>APFE031061749.1:0-19674 GCA_000404065.3 Pinus taeda | reverse complement strand
GAAGAAATCAAAAAATCTTTGACTCAAACATGAGTCCTAACAAGCCCCAATTTTGACAAGGACTTTATCATATTCTCATTTGCATCAGAACATACAATTGTTGTTGTCTTGCTCCAAAAAGATGACCAGGGATGTGAAAAACCCATAGCCTTCTTCAGCAAAGCCCTTAGATATTCTCCACTTAAATATCAAATCTTGGAGAAACAAGCATATGCCCTTGTAAAGGTGATCAAGGACTTTAGAGTTTACATCTTGTACTCTCATGTGATCGCTTATGTGACCAACACTGTTGTTAAAGACATCCTGACCCAAGAAGGCATTGAAGGCAAGAGGGGAAAATGGATAGCTACCATACTGGAATATGACATTGAAATTAAACTAACAAAACTGATAAAAGGACACGGACTAGCTAAACTCATGACTAAAACTAACTTTCAAGCCCTTGACATAAGTCAACTAGATAATGAGCATGAGATGGCAACTCCACAGTTCAATCAAGCATTTTTACAATCATCCTGGTATGCTATCATATCTTTTGTATTATTAAACTTGCAAGCTCCTCCAGGATTATCCAGGACTAAGAAAAGATTTTTGAAAATGAAAGCTTCCAAGTTCTGCATTTTAGATCATGTTGTCTTTTGGAAAAACCATGAAGGTGTTTTATTAAATTGTCTAATCAAAGAAGAAACTGACAAAGTACTTAAATAATTTCATGCAAGGGATTGTGGTGGACATTTGTATTGGAAATAAACTGCTGATAAAATCCTAAGGGTTGGATTTTATTGGCCCACCCTATTTGCTGATGTGAAAAAATATGTAACTTCTTGCCACAAATGCCAAAATTTTGAAGGCAAAAAAAGTTGTTGCCTCTGCCCCTCAATCCCATTTCCACTGAGAAACCATTTCAACAATGGGGCTTGGACTTCATTGGGGAAATCCACTCCTCATCCTCTCACCAGCACAAGTGGATTTTTACTGCTACATACTATTTTACCAAGTGGATAGAGGCCATCCCTTATAGGCAAGCCAATGACTCAATAATCATTCAATTCCTTGAGACCAACATCTTGTCTAGGTTTGGCTGCCTGGAGAAAATTATTACAGACAATGTTGTTGCCTTTAAGTCTAACAAAATGATTAATTTATGTCATAAATACCACATTACCTTGGGCCATTCCACAACCTATTACCCTCAAGGTAATGGCCTAGCTGAATCCTGCAACAAGAGCTTGATCAACATCATTAAGAAAGTCTTGGAGGAGAACAAGAAAAATTGGCATAAAAAGCTTGTGAATGCCCTATGGGCACACATATTGACCACCAAGAGATCTATTTGGACCAGTCCCTATCAATTGGTTTATGGAATGGAGGCAATATTCCCTTCTTCTTTGGGAGTCCCAGTGATAAAGCTGCTACAAGAGATACAAGCAGAACCTAATGATATTCAGAGAAGGATCAATCAAACCATTCACTTGCAGCAGACAAGAGAAGAGGTCTATCATAGAGCCCAAGTTCTACAAGAAAAGCTTAAAATGATATTTGATAAAAGAACCAAAGCAGAGGATTTTTTCATTGGGGATAAAGTTTTAAAATGGGATTCCAGAAGAGAAGATAGGGGAAAACATGGAAAATTTGATTTCTTATGGAGAGAACCATTTATCATTCAGACTGTACAAGGAAACGACACTTACTTTTTGAAAAGGCTTGATGGGATAGAGGGAGATGAGGGACCAGTAAATGGTAGAATGCTGAAGCATTACTTTGAATCACCTTGTTAAAAATACCAACACTTTAATTTGTACATAGTAGTGTTTACTTTCTACAGTTTATTACAACAATAGGATAAGGAATAATTTATAGAAAATTTTGATGAGAAGGCAAGGAATTGTGTCACCATTGGGTACTGCATTTTAAATCTATCGGAAGAAGCTCAAGAAACAGACCTGGGAAGTTGTGAGAATGATGAGAAATAATCAAATTGAGCACCCAAAATAGGGCTGCAATTTTTAGAGTAAGGTCATGAGAAATACAGGAATTGTAGAGGAGCCATTTTGTGAACAACAAAGGAGAAATTTCAGAATACAACAAAAAACTAAATATAAGGCCATCTGACCTGTTGTTCTTGATTTTTCACTAGGAAAAGCCATCCCCAAGTGGAGCCACTATTAGCTTCCTATACCAATAGGTTTCATTTTTCATGATTGATTGGAGAAGTGCCAAATATGTTCATCCTTTTTTATGCTGCAAAGGTTCCATATTTTGAAGAAATTCACTATGTATAGTTGGTTGACTCTTGTTACAATTGATGAATAGCCAGACAGTCTAATCCTGGCTAGATCATGTTTGAATTTACTTGTCTAAGACTAGAGAATAAAAGTCTACACAAACAGTTTAAGCTTGGCAGACAAGTAGTTACGCAGAGAAGAAAAGGGTCTCAATAGCTTAATCTGAGCCCTCGAAGAAATAAGGGTAGACTTAGATAGGAGGGAAGCTAAAAGAAAAGAGAAGAATCAGGGTTTGCTAGTTCAAGTGCACCCAATGAAAATGAAGAGAAAATGTTAGGTATACTAGGTTGGGTAGGTAGTTTTGATGGTATAGAAGCATGGTTTGTGGGCAATTTGCTCCTTGGGAACAAGTTGTCATCTCATAGAATCATAAGGTACCATGACAAGGTGGCTACAAAACAAATGGAGCATGAATAATTCCCCTCCCCATTTTCCCAAAAAACACTTACTAACATTCCCCCCCAAAGGGCAATGAGATCTGCTCATTACCTTTAGTACACTTCATCCCATAGAAAAACTAAGTGAAAAGATGTTTTACCTAGGCAAAAAAAGCCACATTTCTTGTGTAAAAAGTCTTTATTCCATCTTACCAAAGTTTCCTAAACTTCACCACTTGTCATCCTTTCATTCCCCCCCCTTGCCTAAGTTGTCACTCTATAAACTTAGCCTAAACCATACAAACCTATCCCACATAATCATATTAACCTACCAACCTTATTATATAGCTCCTATGTACATTCCCCTCCCTTACTATGTATAAAAACACAAAAATCCCTAAAAAATCTAATACCTCGACCCTTGGCTAACTATAGCCATCTTTTAACATTTTTCTAGGGAGTTATTGGTCCACCAGGGGCCAATGAAAACCCTCCATGTGCCCATCGGGACTTACTTGGCCTCTGGCTAAATAAAATAGCCGAAACCCGCATTTTCCCCCCAAAAATCCCACTTTTCCAAAGTCCGAAATACACCAGAAAACCTTACAAATCGCAAAAACTAAAGCGGGTCTCCCACCGCTAACCTTCCGCCACGTCCATCACCCGCCAATCGTTTGATTGGCGTTCCCACATCTAATGGTAGTCGGAGATTTTAGAAGCCCCAACTTGCCGAACGATAGCGTCCAGGGGTTGGGCAGTATTTCTGCCTTACTGAGGATGCGTGTCAAGTGCCCGGTGTGTTAGGAGCCCCCTCCCCCGAAACCACTTCCCCATAAAAGCAGTGTGGGGAATACCACTTACCACCCGCCTGCCTCCGTGCTGATTTCATGCCCACGTCACCTGATGACGTCACCCACCATGCCACCCGCCACGTCATATGCCACGTCACTTGCCATGTCAGCATCCATACCCCGCTACACGACAAAATGACGTCCTACTGATGTCATCTGAAAAAAGCGCCACTAACCCGCCAAAGTCAAAATTTTCAAGTAAAAAGGGTGAAAGCGTTTATTTTTAACACTTACCTTAGCTTTTTCCAAGAGACGTGTGCATGCAAAATTACATGCAAAACACTATTTTCGACCGTTCAAGTCCGCCAACCAGCAAGTTTATTACACAGCTCGGCCCATCGGCCCACCTGGTCACCTGCAAATAAGCCATTCCACCGAGAAAACAAGTTTTACAATAATTTGCCCCCGACCGTGTTTCTCATTTCTTTTCTCTATAAAATTGGCCACAGAACCTATAAATTTGAAAAGAACACTGTGTTGCTGCCCAAAAATCCCTCATAAGCCTCTGAGCTACCAAATTCACCATAAATCCACACAGTAAGCTAAAATTGAGCTTGTTCGGCCCTGTAAACTCTCCAGGAAATCCCCAATGCTATCTTTTCTCACCATTGTAGCCCATTGTTCCAAAAAAGTCCATAGCTCCTGTTTCTCCAGCTAACTTCAATCCATAGAGCTAAATTGAAGCCAACAAACCAGTTCCAATGGTGAAAATCTTGGAGAAATCCACAGAGCCATCGTTCTGCCCATTTTGCCTGAACAGAGTCAAAAGTTCCTATTTTAAAAGCAACAGAGCTTAGCCATGGAAGGTCCAGTGGCCTTAAACATCACTCCCCTCAATGAACCCCACAAATAGTTGGAACATTTGCCATTGGCTGATAGAGACTATCTAATCCAAGATCTAGTAGGCTACCAAAACCATCTTCAAAAAGTCTGTGAGCTCAGAAATAGTTACTTAAATCAAGATGATGTTTATGGCATTTGGGAATCAAATCTACCCAGATACTACCTCCCCTCTGTAAATATATTCCCTGAGATCATTCACCTTTGTTGTGAGAACTATGAGCCAACAAATAGGGCAGTTAAGAGTCCCATCTCGGACTACTCTTTTTTATATCACTCCTGACTCTATAAATCAGATGCTGAACTTCAAACCAACCCACTTCCAGTTTCCTCTTACCATGAAGTACTTGCTAGATGAAGGTCCCAAAATCTCGAGCTCAGAGATAACCAGAATTTCCAAAGTGTTCATGAGAGTGGATAGCTAGCCTAAGGAGCCACCTCCTTTTCACTATGCCTGTTTCACTGAAATGGGTAGATTAGTGGTTAATATCTTTTGTACTGGGGTTCAAGACAAGTGAGCATATTGATGAAACCATACTGGTTATGATGTCTATCTTTACCCCAGGGCAGCCCCCTAATGTCATATACATCTAAACCAAGTTTATTGCCAACAAGATGCATGACCAATTGTTGAGGCTAGATAGGGAGGGAATCTTCAAATATTCTTCCTATATCTATCATCTATTTTTATATTACCAGTCATATATCTTCCAATTCCCCATTAGAAAATTAGACAATAAAGGGGAAAGGAGGTCTGTGATTTTTTGGACCCCAATCTTTCATGATGTCCACACTTCTCCTTACTCTTATTGTGAGTTTATTGAATTATTTGTATATCCAGTCTCTTCTCTCCTGATGAGAACTCCTCCTCCTAGACTAACACATGATATGCAAAAAATACTACAGCTCTCCAAAAACTATAAAATAGGTGAGTGGTACTTTTACGAGAATCACACTATTCTGAGGATATATGGCTATGAGCTAGGCCCTTACAGGCTGCCCAGATATGTGCCAATGAGACTATTTTCCCTGGAATATTTCAGGCAATTCATCAATTCAAATCTGAGTCACTTCCATAGCACAAAGAAAATGGCCTGATTGAAACTGAGACACTAATTAGGCCCCTTTGTTATGAACAAGAAAGAGGGATGGAAGGATGTTGATGAACTATTGGGTCAAACATTCAGCCTCAAGAGAAGCTTTTGGTGGGTACCCTATGACCCTTATGGCTTTATCAATGCAAGAAGGGTAAAATATAGGCTAGCACCCTATGAACACTACAACATCCATGACATAGAAAAGTATGCCAACCAAGATGAGTGGTTGGAGGGCACACTAGTTGAAGAGTTAACTGAGGAAGAAAAAATGGAACAAACCATGAAAGATTTGGAAAAAAACTCTTAACTTGGATTCTTTTCGGTAGGTGTCTTTCAAAAAGCCACCGCAAACCGGGAAAAGCTCATCAACTTCCACAACTGCACAAGAGGTTGCTGAGGAAAGGACTACACCAACAACAGGGACAGCAAAGGGCAATGAGTTGGTAGTTGCAGAATAGGAAACAATGGAAGAACAGCCTACTACCTCAAAAGAACATAGTCAAGGGAAAACCCCTTCACTACAGACACAAGCACCAGAGGTACCAGCACTGCACACTCCTCTTCGTGAGGAGAGAAGTAAGAAAAGTGACCGAGAAGAGACCACAACTGCAAGTGGGTCAACAGGGAAACAAGAGGCCAAGAGGCAAAGGGTATGTTACACTGAATTTTGTCACCCTGACTATTTGTAGTATGTGGCCTCATCAATAGCCACATTGTCCTCTTTGTCAAGCCCCATACCTCTGCTCTTCATGTCAAAACCTCAAAGAGAGAGAAAGTCACTTAAAAACATGTTTATCTCTGGGTACGCAGGTTCTCTCTACCTTTCCTGCTTGTACGCACTCCATCACTATACCTGCGTATTTATATGCTCTGTATGCTAAAGCTTGGGTGCGTACCCCTGTAAAGGTCAAAAGGCGCAAGTTTCATCTTTAAAAAGTTACTTGTGGTCACTTCTAGAGCCTTCTAGAAGAGTTTTTGACGTGTATTGAGCGCCTCCAGATGGTTCATGCACCCTATGATAGAGGAGCTTATCCCATCAAGAGAGGAGCTACCCCATCCAAAAGAGGGAGTATCCCATTGATGTTGGAACTGAATAACCTCCTCTAGAATACTATAAATACAGGCATTGGGCCAAAGGAGGGGAAGGTTGAAAGCTGAACATTCTAAAGGGTAAATGCTGCTGGAATTAGGACTTCCATTTGTTGACTTGTGAGGAGAGATCACTATCCTTCCTTGTTGCCATATTGGGAGTGGGTGAGCTTGTCAAAGTAGAGGAAATCTCTTGCTGGACCCTGGAAGGAGCTTGCACAACACCAAGGCTCAGGTTGTAATGGTTCCTTTTTTGTTTCCTTAATACAAATAAGTCCATTCTTCTCAATGATTTGTTGTTAATGAATTATTTCATGTACTCCTTGGTCTATATGATGAATATGCTTTGTTTTATGAAATATTCAGGTGTTATGTAATCGTTTGGCTGTTAGTGTATGCAGGTCTTAAAGTGAAGGAGGAGCTCATCTGGATCAGCAAGGCTGGACTACTACAACAAGCGTTGGAGGTAAGATCTGAAAACACTTGATCTCTCATAGAATAATGTGTGTTTAGAGAAGGATTGCTCTTGTTTGGTTTGTTTGTCACTAGAGAGTCTTAGACTCCTAGGGAGGTTAGATTTGTCCGCAAATATAACTCTTTCCGCATGACAATGATAAAGTCTTACACAATGCAATGTTTGATTCAGGAGCTTCACACAACCTAATGCCCAAATCTGTAATGGAGAAACTAAATTTGGATATCACAAGACCATATAAAGATTTATTCTCATTTGATTCCAGTCAGATCAAGTGTTTGGGCCTAATTAAAGATTTGTGTCTCTTTAGTCCAGTACCCAAACAAAACAATCTTGATGGATGTGGTGGTAGCTGACATTCCACCAAAGTATGGCATGTTGTTATCAAGATCTTGGGGGGCCAAACTCCAGGGATCTTTGCAATTAGACATGTCCTATGCCACTATTTCAGTCTTTGGGCAACTAAAGAGACTGTACAGAGAAACTTTGATGAAATATGTGGTGAGTAGTGATGAAAAGCCTCAAAACTTCCCCATTTACTCAATCCATTTTGATATGGACTCTTTTATTTTATTTAATGATGAAAGATCTCCTCCAACTGATAATAAGCCTTTGGCTTTAGAACAGGAGATAAACATGAATGAAAAATTGGTTACCCATACTCATGAGAGTGTCAAAACAAACAGTACAACTAGTATTCAAGAACAAATTCCTCAAATACAAAACTTAGGTCCGCCCGATCCTAAAATGACTGAAACTCTTGATACTGGCCACAAGCAAGAAATCACATGGTATTTAGAGTTTGATGGTTCAGTTAATAAGTTAGGAGTAGGGGCAGGAGTGTGGATTCACAATACACATAACAACCATCCAGAGGGTCATGCCTACAGACTGAATTTCAGATGTACCAACAATATGGAAGAATACAAAGCCCTCCTCTTAGGCCTTAAACTGATCAAATCCCTGGGAGCCACAAGAGTCTCAATTCTAGGAGACTCTGACCTGATCATACAACAGGTGAAAGGCAACTTTGTCACCAATGACAATAGGTTAAGAGCTTATAGGTCCGCTGCCACAGACATACTCAATTCCTTCACCGAATTCCAGCTTGCTAAGATTTCCGGAAACCATAACATACATGCGCACAGCCTAGCCACCTTTGCTAGCACCTGCAAGTTTCCTTTTGGGCCCAATCACCATTTCACTGCTGACATAAAACATAGGCCGACTGTCCCTGACAACATCAAAGACTGGCAAGTGTTTGAAAATGATGTACAAATTAATAATTTCCTCACCTTACAGCAGGAGTTTTCAAGCATAAATATAGATGAGGATGTCATGGATGACCAACAACAACAAACAGTAATCCAAAGTCAGCAAACTCCAACAGCTAAAGCAGCAAAACAGATATTGTTCCCAACTATCTTTGACCAGAAAAATATAGAAGAGCTGAAACAGATGCATTTGGATGAAATAGCCAAAACAGAGGCCGAAATCATTGATTTAAAAGACAACTTTCTGCCTGCTGGCCTAACTCCATTAGAAGACATGTTTGATGCAAATGACATCCCCAAAAAGCCAAAAATGCAACCCTCAAATATTGCAATTGAAGACTGCAATCTTGGGACAACAGAGAAGCCCAAAGTCATTAAATTGTCCAAAAATCTGCCACCTCATAAAAAAACAAAGTATGTGGATCTGTTCAAAGAGTTCCAAGATGTATTTGCTTGGAGTTATGAGGACTTAAAATCCTATGACACCTCAGTTATTCAACATACTATTCCCTTAAAACCAAACCAAAAACAATTTAAGCAGAAACTTAGAAGAATTAACCCTATGCTTCTTCCCCTCATTGAAAATGAAGTGAAGAAAATGTTTGAAGCAGGTATCATAGCACCCATCGGATTTTCTGAATGGGTATCCAATCTGGTTCCCACTAGGAAAAAATCAAGTGAGATCAGACTGTGTGTAGACCTAAGAAACTTAAACCAAGTCTCTCTAAAAGACCACTATCCTTTGCCCAAAATGGACCATATTCTATAGAGAGTAGTGGGGTCCTCAAGAATTTCATTACTCCATGGCTTCTCAGGTTTCAATCAGATATTAGTTCACCCTGATGACCAAGACAAGACAACCTTTACAACACCTTGGGGAACCTTCAAATATGTTAAAATGCCTTTTGGACTAAAAAATGTAGGTGCAACCTTTCAAAGGGCCATGGACATTGCTTTTTCCAAGGAAATCCATGATTTATTGGTTGTCTACCTTGATGACCTTACCCCTTTCTCAAAATCCAATCAAGAGCACCTAAAGCACCTAAGGCAAATATTCCTAACTTGTAGAAAATATGGCATATCTTTAAACCCTAAGAAATCCCTATTTGTTCTAGAAGAAGGCAAACTTCTTGGCCATATCATTTCTAAAGATGGGATTAGAATTTATCCCGAAAGAATTCAAGCCATTCTACAAATCCCTTATCTAAGAAACATCAAAGAATTGCAAGCTTTCTTGGGAAAGATCAATTTCCTAAGGAGATTTATCCCAAACTTGGTTGAACTGATAAGGCTGCTAAGCAATATGCTCAAGAAAGATTCCAAGGTAAAATGGACTTTAGAAGCCAAGCAAACCTTTGAGGGCATAAAAACTGCATTAACACAAGCACCAGTCCTCACAAGTCCACAATTTGATAAGGATTTCATCATTTTTTCATTTGCATTTGAACATTCCATAGCCGCTATCCTCTTACAAAAAGATGACCAGGGAAATGAAAAGCCCATTGCTTTTTTCAGCCGAGCCCGTAGGGATGCCCCCTTGAAGTACGAAATCATGGAAAAGCAGGCCTATGCCCTTATTAAGGCCATCAAAGACTTCAGAATTTACATTTTATACTCCCATGTGATTGCTTATGTGCCAAGCGCTGTTGTAAAAGACATATTAACTCAAGAGGGGCTAGAAGGCAAAAGAGGAAAATGGATTGCCAATATCCTGGAGTATGACATTGAGATAAAACCCACCAAGCTTATAAAGGGACAAGGCTTAGCCAAACTGATGTCCGAAACCAATTTTCAAGCCTTAGATATAAATGAACTGGACAATGAAAAGGAGCTGGCGACTCCACAGATCATTGAAGATTTTTTGCAATCCCCATGGTATGCTGATATTTGTTTTATATTGTTAAACTTGTGTGCTCCCCTAGGGTTGTCCAGAACCAAGAAGAGATTTTTAAAAATGAAAGCATCAAAGTTTTGTGTCTTAGATGGTGCCCTGTTTTGGAAAAATCATGAAGGAATTTTGTTGAATTGTTTAAATGTAAATGAAACTGACAGTGTTATGAAAGAATTCCATGCAGGGGACTGTGGAGGGCATCTATATTGGAAATCCACTGCTGATAAGATATTAAGGGCTGGTTTCTATTGGCCCTCATTGTTTGTAGATGTCAAAAAGTTTGTGGTTTCATGCCACAAATTCCAAATCTTTGAAGGAAAAAGAAAGCTTCTGCCCTTGCCCCTTAAGCCCATTTCAACCAAGAAACCTTTTCAACAATGGGGTCGTGACTTCATTGGAGAAATCCACCCATCATCCTCAGGCCAGCATAAGTGGATTCTAACAGCCACAGACTATTTCACCAAGTGGATTGAAGCCATCCCATGTAGGCAAGCCAATGAATCCACCATTATCCAATTCCTTGAAAAAAATATTCTCTCCAGATTTGGCTGCCCTGAAAAAATCATCACAGACAACGTTGTTGCCTTCAAATCCAAAAGAATGATCAATTTTTTCCATAAATTTCACATCACCTTTGGTCACTCCACAGCCTATTACCCTCAAGGTAATGGCCTAGCCGAGTCATCCAACAAAAGCCTAATCAATATCATCAAGAAATTCTTAGAGGAAAATAAAAACAATTGGCACAAAAAGCTCATAAATGCACTATGGGCTGATAGATTGACAACCAAGAGATCCATTGGGATGAGCCCATATGAGTTAGTCTATGGCATGGAGGCCAATTTTCCTTCTTCTTTAGGAATCCATGTTATCAAGCTGCTACAAGAGATTCAAGCTGAACCCAATGATATCCAAAGGAGGATAAACCAAACCATTCATTTGCAGCAAACAAGAGAGCAAGTGTATGGCAGAGCTCAAGTTTTACAAGAGAAGCTCAAGAAAATGTTTGACAAAAGAACAAAGGCTGAAGATTTCTTCATGGGCAGCAAAGTCTTAAGATGGGATTCAAGAAGGGAGGACAAAGGAAAGCATGGCAAGTTCAATTTTGTTTGGATAGGCCCCTTTATTATTTCTACTGTTCAGGGCAACAACACATATTTTCTGAAGAGTTTGGATGGCACCACAGCTAAGGAAGGCCCTGTTAATGGCCGCATGTTGAAGCATTATCATGACCCCGTCTAGATACAACGTAGCTCTGTATATTATTTGTACATTAATATTTTATATTTCTAGCACTTTGTTTTCACTTTTATAGCAGGCCGATAAGAGGGAATAACGCAACAAATTTTGAAGGAAAGATCAAAGAAAGCTCCATTTTAGATCTTTATTGTTTGAAATAATTCCAAAAAGAAGTGCCCAAGCAGATTTCAGTATGACCACAAGCACCCAAAAGGCAAGCAGAGTTGTAATTTCTTTGCAAAACAGCTCAAAAAGATACTGCATATCAGCTTATAAGAATTCAGTCAAAGGCATTGAGAAGAAGAAAAATTTCAGAGTACAACAACAACTAAGAGATTAAGGCAATCTAACCTGTTGTTCTTGGCCTTTCACAAGGAGAGGCCACCCCCAAGTGGAGCCACTGTTAGCTTCCTATACCAATAGGTTTCATTTTTCATGATTGACAGTGGAAGTGCCAAAAATGTTCATCCTTTTCATGCTGCAAAAGTTCCATTTTTGAAGAATTTCACAGTTAAGGGAGGGCCAAACAGCTTAATCTTGGCCTCCCTAGGTTTAAATTGCTTGTTTTAGAAAATAGAGAAATAAAATCAGTCCAAACTGTTTAAAATTGGAAGATTATTAGCTAGGTAGAGAATTAAGGAGCCCAACTGCTTAATCTGGGCCCTTGGAAGAAATAAGGGTAGTTTTTAGATAGGAGGGCAGTTATAAAAGAAAAAGGCAATCAGGGTCTGCAGGTCTAAGTGCACCCTTCCTGAAGAAACAAAAAATGCTAGGTGTATTAGGCTGGATAGGTAGCCTGGGGTTGCAGAAGCAAGATCATCTTTAGTTTTGACCTAAACAAAGAAAGCTCATCTCATTAGAAAGCAGGAGTACCGTGGCAATTGTTTGATGGAAAGGTTTGGAAGCATGTCTAACTCCCCCTTCATCCCCTCAGAAATCATTCACTAACATCCCCTCAAGGACCTTGGGATCTGCCCAAAAAGTCCATTTTCACTCCATTCTGGTTAAGAAAACAAGTTGACATCTGAGTTGACTTAGTGAAAAGAAGCCACATTTCTTGTGTAAAATTAATCTTTACACAATCCATTCATTTCCCTATACTTAAGTTTCCATTCTATAAACTTAGTATATATCCATTTCCTTTTCAATCCATATTAACATCTAACCCTATTATCTAGCTCCCTAAATCATTTCCCTTCCCCCTATTCTACGAGAAACTATATAAAATCCCAAAACATAATAAGATCCCTACCCCTTGGCACTATAGCCATATTTCTTAAGTCGGGGAAATAATGGTCCATCTGGGGCTACTGTTAACCCTTCCATGTTCTAACCTGGAGTTAGCTTGACCCCTGGTTAAACTAACAACCATTTCCCTTTAATCCTAACCCCATAAACCCGCATTTCTAATGTTTACCCCCGCCGCATGAATAAATAAATGTTAAACAGCATGCGGGCCCCGTCCCTAACCTTCTGTCGTATTACCTTTCCCGTCGGCCGTTAGATCTGGTGCGCCCTAAGATCTACGGTGGGCGGGTCTTTTCCTACCCCGATGTGCCGAGGGTTAGCGTCTGGGAGATGGGCGGTATTTCCATCGTACTCCCGCCACGCGTCGCCCTCCTGGCTGTGGCGGAGCCCCCTCCTCGGAAACTGCTTCTACGCAAAAGCGGTGCAATACAAACCAGAAACTGCCTCCCATGTGTGACGTCAGCGCCACGTCTTCCCCTGACGTCATCTCCGCTCCACCGATACTTTGCACGTAAATGCCACCTCATCCCTTTTCTGCCTGTGCCCTGCCACCGTGTCTTTGCCGCGTCACCGTCCTGTTAGGTGCCACGACACCCATCCGTACTTGGGACCAGCCGATGACGTCATGCTGACGTCACCCCGTGAAGGGACCAAAGCGGAAAATGTCATTTTTGCATAAAAAGCGTGCAAAACGACCGTTTTATTTCATTTCTATCAGTCCATTTGTAAACTCTCATTCACTCTCATGACCGTTTTCGCTCCCAAATCTCGGACTCGACCAGCCAAGCTGCCGCAACCTGCAATTCAACTCCATAGCTTTCCATTGTACCAGCTCATCCACCCTTGGCGCCATTAAAACCAGGTATTTGCCCAAGTTCACTTATTTGCACCTGTTTCACCGTTTTCAGTATTTCATTTGCATAAAACTCTACAAATTACCGAACTGAAGACATTAAAGCACCTGAATGATGCCTGAAATTCTCCAATCAATTCTCTGTCTGAAGAACGCTCTATGATCCCGCGCCCACTTACAAATCTCATCGTCAAAATATGGTTTAAAGGTTCATATTGCTGGCGGAAGCTTCATATGGCCGTGCATTGCCCCCTATTACCATAATCCTCTATAAAAATCCCACATTCAGCTCAGAAATCATCCCTATTTCCTCAGTAGCTTACCCACACAGTCTATCAACCCAGTGAAATTATCAAAGAGAGGAAAAGCTTACTCGAATTCTGCGAATTGGCCTCCTTTTGATAAGCTACAGACATTGAAGACTATTTCCTCAGTTCAAACTCATTTTCCAGCTACTTTGCAAATACTTAAAAGTGATTGTCCTTAGTCTATTTCCTCACTAATATTCACTCCAAGTGCAAGCACATAAAAGTTCAAAATGGCCACTCGATCGGCTCTAGACATCCCTCCCATCAATTCACCAAACAAAGAGCTTGAAGAAATGACCCTGGCTGACAATGATTATCTTATTCAAAACCTAGTTGGGAACAAGAATCATTTGCATACCTATTGCCAGCTAAGAAACAATTTTCTTAGCAACTCTGACATGTATGGAATATGGGAGTCCAATTTACCACATTATTTCCTCCCCTCTGTCAATGTTTTTCCAAAGATTATTCACCTGTGTTCTGCAAATTATGAACCAAATCAGAGAGCTGTCAAGTCTCCATCTGGGAACATACTTTTTTATATCACTCCTGACTCCATCAACCAGATGTTAAATTTCAAGCAAATGCAGCTATTATATCCTTTCTCCATGAAGCACTTACTGGATGATGCCTCCTCTTTCCTTGCTCCCAAGATTGAAAGAATTGCTAAGACTTTTATGAAGGCAGACTGCCAACCTAAGGAGCCACCTCCATTCCTATATGACCATTTCAATGAGGTTGGCAAGTTACTAGTAGATATGATATCCTATGTTTTAGGTTTCAGAACGAGTGAACATGTGGATGAGATAGTGCTAGTTCTGTTGCCTTCATTTAGCCAAGGGCAACCTCCTTCTATCAAGTATAACTATGCCAAGTTCATAGAAAACAAAATTGATGACCAGCTCATAAAGCTAAATAGGGAGGGAATCTTCAAATATTCCTCATACATTTACCATTTGTTCTTATATTATCAATATGAAACGTTCCAGTTTCCCATCAAGAAATTGGATTCAAAAGGAGAAAGAAGATTTTTTGTCCTCTGGTCATCAGTATTCCATCAGGTCCAGCATTCTCCATACTCTTACTGTGAGTTTATTGAACAATTTGTTTATCCAATCTCCTGCCTCTTGATGAAACCTCCTCCTCCTAGAATATATTATGAAATGTAGAAGATATTGCAGCTATGTATGAGCTACAAATTAGGTGATTGGTATCTATATCAGGATCAAACTGTCATCAGCATTTATGGCTGTGAGCTTTGTCCTTACAGGCTCCCAAGATATGTACCAATGAGGTTATTTTCCTTGGAATACTACAGGCAGAGTATCAACTCAGATCTGACTCATTTTCACATCACCAAGAAGAAGGCTCACCTGAAATTTAGAGACCGCCTAGGCCCCTTTATCATGAACAGGAAGGAAGGTTGGCAAGATGCTGACCTAATACTGAAGGATCAACTTATGTTGAAGAGAAGTTTCTGGTGGGTCCCTTATGACCTACTTGGCTTTATTAGTGCCAGAAGAGTCAAATATAGATTGACACCCTATATACACTGCAAAATCCCACACATTGAAAATTATGCTAATCAAGACGCGTGGGCACAAGGCACTTTAGTTGAAGAATTCACTCAGGAGGAAATTATGTAACAAAATGTTAAAGACCTTGAAAAAACTCTTGACTTAGATTCTTGTGAGCAGGTAACATTCAAGTGGCCATAGCAAATTGGAGAGGGCACATCAACTGCTACAGCTGCACAACACGGCCAAGCACCATCTTCATCAACAACAGGTACAACAAAAGGCAAAGAGCCAATGGATACAAAACAGGTGACTACAGAGCTGCCTGCTACTTCAAAAGAGCAGTCCCAAGAACAGGCTCCTCCACAGCAAACAGAGGCACCCCAAATGCCAGTTTTACAAACTCCTGCCCATGAGGAAAGAGGCAGAAAACGTGATAGAGAGGATTCCACACCTACCAGTGGATCTACACAGCAGCCTGAACCTAAGAGACAAAGAGTTGATTCTCTGTTTGAGGAAGAAATCAATGAAGAAATCCTTGAAAGCCCAAGGAGAGACAGAGAGGGAAGCAAACAAACACCGACCAGCTCTTTCCAACAAGAGCTAGATAGAAAACATGCCATGAAGGTGTCTTCCTGGACACAACAAAGCAAAAGACCAGCTAGTGGCAAAGCCAGCTTCAAAGAGATCAAAGGTCAAAATGAGCTACTAAGAATACAACTATATGACCATTTCCTGAAAGCAACACCTGCCAAGCAGGAAAGACTGATGGCAGCATATGATATCAAGGTAGAGAAAATGATTTTTAGCCACTTCAAACCCAAAGTTCAGCAACCACAGACAGCTGCGGACTATGTTAAGACAAATTTACAGGTCATGGCCAAAGACATCCACCCCATGGACCAAATTGAGCTACATAAGCAGACTAGTGAGATGGTCTATGCTACTTTAGCAGACAGGGCCACACTGGCTCATGAGTTAAAAGAATCATTGAATAACACTAACATTCAGTTAGATTTGGAAAGAATGTCCTCCACAGCTAAAGACAATAGAATTAAAACATTGGAGGACATTATTATTGACCTAGGACATGATCCTAAGGACCCTAAGGGTCTGAGGGCCCTCACGAAGAAAAAGGATGATGATATTGCTGCATTTTGAAAGCGATTGAGGTTGCCTCCTACTGAACACCCTCAAACTGCATAATTAATACAAGAGAAAGAAACTGGAGATACATTAGATTTGCTGATGAAAATGAATCAAAGGGTAATCCAGATGGAGGAAGAATTAGAAAAAGCAGGCCAGAGCAAGCAGGCAGAGGCAACCTCCCACCCACCTCCAGCAATTCTAGCTAATGTCCTTGTTCCTCCTACACAGTCAGCAACAATCCCAACAACAACAACAACAACAACTACAACAACATCTGAATCAAGCATGAGCATGGAAGAAATGATGAAAGCTTTCAAGGAACTTGAGCTTCAGACTACAGAGATAAAAGAGGCCAAAGAGAAATTGGCCAATCTTGAAGAAAAGTATGACAAGTCTAAAATGACAGTAGCTGAAAAAACTAGGGAAACCAAGGCCTTGAATGACAAAATTAAAGCCTTGGAACAAGAGCTAGCTTTAGACAACACCCTGAGGGAAATAAAGAAGATTTTGTGGGCCAAGATAAATCAGTCAATCACCGGAAAATGGAGGTCAATTCAAGCCATGTATGAACATGTGGAGCTAATTGGAAAAGCCCGGTTTGAAACTCAGAGAGCCAAAACAGCATTGGGAAAGATGCCTGAGCAAGCTAAGAAAGTGTTGACTTTAAGAAGTCGTATTCAGAATCTAGAAGCAAGATGTTGGGAAATCCAAAAGGATGTAGATAATTTTGAAATAAAGCTTGCAGCACTGCAGACTAGAGGATTTCCCAGCTTATTGACCAGCTTTGGAAGGTTATTGACACGTGATCAATATGCAACTAGGCTCAATAATTATGTCACAAATCAGCTTACTGCTTCATCAAGTTCTTCAGCACAAGCAGGACCTCCTACAGGACAGACTCTCTATGATAAGCTGGAAAACTTATTTTATATGGAGCATGAAGTGAACCACCTGTTTGAGATGCCACCCAACTATTACAAATATACAGAGGTGGATGAGACACTCATCAAGATACAAAGACATCAGCTTCCTCCTGAAGATTGGTGGCAAGCAATGCTGGCCATTTTACCCAGGTGACATCAGTCTTTGGCTCTCTTTGCTATTTTCAAATTCCATGTCAGCTACAGGTCAATAGTAAGCACCGGATAAAGTGAAAGAAGGAACAGGCGGAGCGCGTCAAATCAATGACAAAGCAAAGAGCTAGAATGGCAAGCCATAGAAGCGCGGATTTTTAAGACACAACCTCAGCCGACTCAAATGAATGAAAAAATCAACATTTTCTGACAGAAAAGAACAGCTGTTACTTTTGTATTTACTTTGGCATTTACTTCTTCGCCAACCGCTCCTTAGGAGTTGGTGAAAGAATTTATGAGTTAATAACTCATCCCCTAGATATTTTGTATCTCCTTTTTGTATATATACCCCCTCATAGAATGTATTTGGGGTTGGTTGGTTGATGAATTCACTTCATGAAAGACTCGCACTGTATACCAGAGAATTTCTTTAATCAAAGACTGCTAAAAAGATTGGAGGAATGAATGTTTGTTGTGTTCAAATGGTGGAAGAGTGACTGGAATTCTTGTGCTACTACATGGAACAATAAGTGTTTCTTCGTTCTGTTTTGTTATATATGTTTAACCGTTATCGTATCATTGTCTAAACAACAGGAAAAATGAATAGCCTAGACTTTGCTTAATTGCACTCTATGCTCAATTTCTGTTGTTTCTATATGTTTTCCTATGAAATTAGCTATAAATATGAATTCCTTATGGCTAATATTTCCCCTAATTCACACATGTATGACAGTTGTCTAGGAATTCTTGACTGCTCCTAGATAGAGCTCATTCACCTTCCCTTTGTTAAGTTGAAGGAGAGATTCTTAATTGCCTCTCATTCCTTAGCCCTCATTCCATTCTTATTTAGCCTGAATGTTGTTTCGTGTATAGCTATCCTACTCTATAGTCCCCTTGTAACCAAGAAAGCACACCAGCAGCCTTACTTCATGACTCCATGCCCAATGGTTTGAAACTCTTATACTCTGCATGCCAACTTTGCTTTGAACAAATCAACCATCCCACCAAAAATCAAACAAAATACAAAGAAACTCCATAACTAGCCTAAAATCCTTTAAACAAAGCTAAATCCTAAAGAGAGAGCCCTCTCTGACTGCTGGTAGGCTAGGACCTGCAGTCCAAAGATTGGTTTGTGGTTACCTCGGCCGTATTCCCTTGGGATTCAAAGGGAACAACGTGAGTGATAACATTTTCCATTATGTAAAGATGCCTTTTGGATTGAAAAATGCTGGTGCAACCTTTCGGTAGGCAATGGATATCGCATTTGCTAATGAAAAAGATACCTTTTAGTTGTTTATCTTGATGATTTGACAATTTTCTCTAATTCAGATGAAGATCACCTTTATCATTTCAAGATTGTGTTTCAACGGTGTAGGAAATATGGCATCTCTCTCAATCCAAAGAAAAGTTTGTTTGCCATGGATGAAGGAAAGCTTCTTGGGCATATTATCTCAAAGGAGGGCATCTACATCGATCCAGCTCGGGTGGAGGCCATTCAAAAGATTTATTTTCCACGAAGTAAGAAAGAAATCCAATCCTTCAATGGTAAGATAAATTTCTTACGTCGCTTTGTGCCCAATCTTGCAGAACATTTAAGGGAAATCACAAACATGCTCAGAAAAGATAGTGTAGTAAGGTGGACTGAGGAAGCAGTTAAGTCCTTCAATTTGGTGAAATTAGCTCTTTCTTCAGCTCCGGTTTTGATAAGCCCGGACTATACTCAGGGTTTTATTTTGTTTTCATTTGCATTGGATCATACTATGGCAGCGGTCTTGATGCAGAAAAGAGACCATCTCGAGAAGCCAATCACATTTTTCAACAGAACCATAAGGGATGTGGCATTGAAGTACAATATTATTGAAAAACAGGCCCTTGCTTTGGTAAAGGCATTGAAATATTTTCGAGTTTATATTTTTCATTCCCACGTCCTTGCTTATATCCCTAATGCTGATGTTAAGGATGTCTTAGTGCAAACAGATCCGGAGGGGAGAAGAGGCAAATGGATTGCTGCCTTGTTGGAGTATGACGTGGAAATCAAACCAACAAAGCTCATTAAAAGGACAGGAGCTGGCTAAACTAATGGCTGAGTCAAATATGCACACCCTGGA